>SMSR01012204.1:13047-49624 GCA_019453355.1 Ceratina japonica
TATAATTTTATTACTAAGAACAAGCAATTTATCTTACATTTCCCATATAACTCTATGTTAAAAATGAACATTTTGTAATGTACTTTTCTCACCAATTTACGTGGTGACCTCCCGTTTTTTTTATGGCTATCGAAAGATAAAGATTTGAATAATATTCTCCTAAAGTTTAACCCCAATCTATAATTTTAGACAAACTCGCTGGAGTCACCTTAAATAATGAGGACACAAACATTCGGTTCTAAAGATGATCGCTTGTATTTGTACCATTTCGCAATTATTACATGATTAGTGTTGCATACACGGAGGTCCATTTTCGGGCGCAAATATTTATTGTCAAATATTTCCGAGAGCGGCGGTACCCGCGACTCCTGTTATTTCCCACTACCCTAACTCGCCCCGTTGCTTCCTCATTATTTAATAATGAACAGCTGCCATTAGCGCAAGCCTGATTACTCATAATCAGTGGCGTCTGGCCATATAGTCGAACAAATTGACGTCAGTAATTGTATAACGTGGAATAGTGAGACATGTATTTGTAAATGCGACAGACAACATGGACAGCCTATGTCATACGTTCGACACGATTCATCTCTGATCTCTCCCCACGTTGCGCGTTTTGATCGCGTTTACCACGTACCCAGAACTCCAGAAACTCGGCGCTTTGTGTACTCGTGCGTGTTCCGCATGGGATCTACACACGATGCGGTTAGCTAATTAAGTGACGCTAAGTGCATTGCGAAAAGGGTCAAGAGGTTACGAATATACGGGACGAAACCTGTCATATTCATTAGAACGTCTAACACATTCGACGTCGGGTTAATTAGCCGAAATTAACTTCCCCGTTCCAAGGGATATCGAAGGCGACGAAAGAATTTTTTTGTCCACAATACATATTCTTCGTTGTTCGCACATTCTATTCACGTTTTCCCGTGAGAGCAGCGGTATACCGCGTCGGAAAAAAAAAAAAACATTTTCAGAAGGCAGGCGCGCTCGGCTGGCGAACATCGATGTGCAACAAGTTATTTTTTCGCCCGTTACCGGCAGCGAGGTGACAGTAATCGGCCGGCAGCGTTCAAACGGCCGTAAGATTTATCAGGGTGCGTCCGGCACACAGGTTGGCCCGATCGCGGTTTGCTCGCGCGTTAACGCTCGCTCAGTTTCGCGCCGAATGAAATCGATCGGCACGGGACAGAGCAATACGGTGTGATTGCGATCTCAGCCAGATGTGTACACGGCCTCCGATTCTCGCGAGTGTACATATCATAATTAAACAGATGATAGCGAATCACTCGCTACAGAGTTCCGATACAGTGCGCCGCAGTTATAATGCGGTGGGGTATCACGTACTCGTAGACTAATTGAAATACATATATAAAAAATTATGAGATATTATATAAAATTATTAGGTATTATACTTTTCGCACCGTAGTCTTTAATTTATTCCAGTTTCGTTTTCATCTCGCCGAAAATTTGATTTGCCTCGAAACGTAATATTCGCAATACGTGGCAGCAGAGTTTCGTAATTGATATCGCACTGTTTATAGCGAGCATCGAGTCGTTCCACGATATTAAGGGAATTCTACAATCCAGCGAGATCGTATCGTTGCGAGCGAGTGCTTTCATTGCGAGCAGCTTCTCCTCCTTTGGTTCCGGCGATCCCATTCGGTACTATGGAGGCCGATCGTTAGGCGCCGCACAAGGATATCGCGTCGTAAAATATTTTCGACCGTGCTTATAAAAATGTTTATAGCCTGGTCGTTGTAACGAGTATTGAAAATGCGTGGTTCCCCTTAATATTTACTGAAACGCGATTCGACTCACACTGGTTTATCTCGAGTCGCGATTATTTTTAGAATAGATACTTCGGGCGAAAAATAGTTGCGGCTTTAGCGTTCACTTACGAAATATTAATGTAATTAGAAGCACGTGGCTGAAAATAAGCGATTCTATTCTTTTAATCTTCTCTATCGTTTTAACCTACATACATTTTTCTGCACCGGTGAACAATCCAGCCTTCGAGCTATTTACGCAACTATTCCTTTTTTTACTTATCAAGGATCTCCTTGGGCTTTTTAAAACGATCGGAAAGAGAGGACCAATCGGCCCTAACGGAGTCGATTCGTCCTTGCTGGTTCTGTGGCCGGCCACAAAGGGGTAAGCCGCGCAAACAAGCGAATCGACGGTAAACATCGATGCTTAAAATAAAACCGTGACGTGCGTTTCCTCGGCTACCTTCAAAAGATTTGCGTGGAATGGAAGCTGAGGTTAAGCCGAGTAAACTATCGTTCTTCACTGGGCTTCAGGTCTCCCTTTATCGGCCCCCACTGACTCATCTATCCTCGCGTTTCTTACGCTTTGCATCGCGGAGGACGTGCGATATGCCGAATTTAGTATCGGGTGAAATTTTGCGCCGCGTTCAATCTGATTTCACAAATGAAGAAAAAGGCGTTTCCCTCGCGTGTGAAAGGTTGCTCCACAGCTGACTCAAGACTTACGCTGATTATTATTTCTACTCTTCATTTCCCTACGGAAATGTAAACGAAGTCCGAAGGGCGAATTTCTATAGCTAGGTATAATCAAGTTTGGTCGTTTGCGGGATGCACCGTTGATTGTTCGCTTTTCCGGGAGGACCTGTGTCTTCTTTTCGTTGCAAGTTCTCTTTCTGGAGGATTCTCTCGGGCTCGGGAGGACAACAAGGAAACGAGTTGTTTCAGACGTTAAAAGTCGTCCGCCGCGTAACGCTTTTGTTATAAATTTCTGCTCGGAGTGAACTTCAAAGTTTCCGCGGTTGAACGAACTTTTCTGAAAGTCCCCGTCACAATGGAGTTCGAAATGAAACGAGCCACTCCATCAACTCGAATTTTTGATGCCGAGTATTAAAAAGAAAAAGGAGTCCACCGTGCCTCTGCCTTAGCCAAATACTTGACGCACTTTACAGGCGCTCTTTGTGCTTCCCATTTATAGAAATTAGATTTCTCGCGAGCCATTTTCCGAGATGCGTTCAATACACTTTAACCAACTTCGGCTAGCTACGTTCCGAATAATATTATTGTGGTTTCGTACTTACAAATCTACGAGATAGTTTTCAATTCCAAGTAGTACATACGCGAGAACGAGAAATCCAAGTAGAATTGAACGACCAGTGGCCAGACAATTTCTGCTGTGGCCTCCGCCTGTGGATGGCGCTTGTATTTCCTGAGTACAGCTTTGATTAACATTTCAACCATTGATTCTACATCTTTTTTTTTTATTAAAGCGTTTGAAGCCTCAAGGAAGCTTATTTTCGCTACAGTGGTTCTTACAAATGTAAATACTTAAATATACATGATGCAATATGGTTAATATCTTAATATAGGGAACACAGTTATTATACCTTGAGATTACATGAATTAAAAAATTTATATATGTGAACGCACGCAAGAAAATGCAGATTACCAGAGAAGAACATAACGGGTTTTAAAGGTAGATAAAATTGTAGTTTCCGTAAGTCTGCGATTAACTTGATTCTTTGTGAGTCATACAGGCTGCACTGCCATAAAACATGATCAAGGTCTTCATCCTCATAGCCGCATTTGCAGCTACTACTTGTAATAAATTCTACATCTTAGTCTTGGGAGATTTCAGTTCAATTTTTTTTTTTTAAACGTGTAGAACTAAATAGCGCAGCAGCCGTACTTACGCGCGCACTTATTCTTGTCGAAGCGTATTGGGAATAAAAGCTGAAGAGACGATACATACGCGGAACGGTAAGATGAAAATCTTGTTGGAGAACTGGACTACAGACGGTGCGCGATTCCATTTTCCGTAGCCAGATCGAAATCGTAACGAGAGGCTTACTTTGTCTTATCCGGTTTCCACCCCCTCTGATCCCCTTTGACCCGGAAACCTACATGTTCTCCCCCACTCCCCCAAATCCCGCCGCGTTCCATCTCCATCCCCTAAGCGCCCCGGAGCATATTAAATTTCTGGAGGATATTTTCGCGGCGTTTCCCGGATTTTTATATTATCAGGTGAATTCGCCTGGCACACGGTTGCGATTCCACCGTTGACTAAACCACTTCATCCCGTCTCCCCTCTCATCCCGCTCCGGTGACTTTCAGCCGATCATGCATCTAGTTAAGATAAAACTCGTACGAGGATATCCTCGGGCTTGAATTCGTCATCTCCCGCGAAACGATTCGACGCCCAGAACGGTTTCGCAAACTGACCCGATTTCATACTTTTTCCTAGATTATTTTTCACTGTAAAATAATTTCCATAAATGTCCATAGTACTTGTGTTAAAAGTGATTTAACTATCAAGAACAACGAAAGCACTGCAGCGAAGAATAATTTCTCGAAGGGTTAAAGATAAAGTAAATCGAGATTAATCTTTCAATCTCCGTGCGAGGATTCCACGATCTGACTCTCCGGCAATAGAATTCTAAAACGCGCCACGTACTCAGCTTCTGTTTTCTCAGCGAGCGTCAGGTAAATTTACCCCAGGCGGAGCGTTGTTCTCGGTCAGATTAGCGTGCCGTGAAGTACGCTCGCCGCGACTTAATTCGGGCCGCGTCAAGGCATTCCCGCGTCGAGGAGATTCGTGAATTCTCCCACCCGTTTTTCCAACCCTCGCCATAAACCTCCATTTGTCTTGGTCTTGGCGACGGAAGGAACTTGCTCATCCTTGTTTACGTTCAGAACAGAATCCTGTTTACGATGCAGGACGAATTGAGAATTTCGGCCGGTCAGATCTTCATCTAAGATAACGTGTTTTTTTTCTTCAGATCGTACAATTCCGTTCTACTAAACAATTATGTGTACAGTACTAGAGAATTTATTGAAAATACATATATTCGAAGTTCACGTAACCAACGCGGTTTAAGGATGTTCTGGAGGTATATAAAAACGTTCAGAAATTCTTGAAACGTTAACAAAACATACTTTTTACTATATTAAAGCAATTATCAAAGTTTGGGTTCGATTCACTTCATCGTTTAAAAATTATAGCAATTTGAAGTTTGCACATTTTAACACGTCTTCTTATGGACAATTCATAAAATTCCACTTCAAATCCTATTTAAACCTTCAAAAAACGTTGCCAGAAACTTCAATTTTTTTCTATATATAGTAAACACTATGTAATTAATTAATACACAAAATTTATTAATGTTCACTGAACAGTTAAAAAAAAAACATTATAAACTACTAGAAAATGTCATCAGAACATAATTTTATACAAATTTGAGATGTTTATTAGTAATTATAAATATTGCTTTCTGAAGTATTTTTGTTTTATTTAAATATTTATTTTTGACTTTTTATTATGTAATTGTCTATATTCAACATCACCAATTTATTTTCTTCAAGTTGAAATCAGAGGGTACAGTCATTCACAAAAGTCACTTAGAATCTTTTCTAATATTAAGGAAACTTGATTAAAAAGCCAGTATGAGAAGCAATTCAGTAATTAAACAAAAGCTTTCGGAATTAATCTATATTTTTAATACAAAATATACATAATAAATAGCCTTCATTGCCAATATATTGACGAATTTCGAATTTTATGTACTTTTGTCTCCGATTGTATCTCCAGAACATCCTTAACTACGGGGAGTTTTAGTATCATTTCGCATATATCGGTAAGCAGAACGTCGAGAGTCAGTACGGTTTTTTCGCGTGAAATTTACAGACTCAATTTAGGGAGGTTCGCGTATCCAATTGAATCCAAATGTTGGCCGCGTCAGCGGAAAATCAATTAGAGCTCGGCGAAGAGCTTAACGAACGCACGTCGTTAATAAAATTAAACGCCGCCTCTGGTAGTCGCAACTCGCGAGTTAGCCTTTGCCGGGAGAGCCATGTATCATTCTAAACTCTTGATTCCATTCTGAATGGACGGAGAGCTTCCGTGTCAGATTTTTCTCATAGCCTCATTAAGGTGTGGAACGAGAACTAACTAACGAACATGCGTAAAGCAGCGTACAAAGGAACGGCGAAGGATTTAATGGAGCTTCGCATAGTTGCGTTTAAGAGTGGCGTTTTAAAGGGGAAAAGTCGGTATCTGAGATTAGCACAATTTCTTTCTACGTGTCGATTACTTCTTGAAAAGCGAACGAGACACTTTGACTCTACCGCCTTTTCATCGTGAACGCTGCTTTACTTTTCTTTCTTCTGTACCTTTCTTACCTCCCTTTTCTACTTTCTTTAATCTTGGATGTGAAAAGTTCCGCCGATGAACTTCCGTGTCCTCTCTCTCGTTCAGTTCGCTTCTTTGATACCGCGATAGAGAGTCCCGCGACGGGACTACCGTCGCAACGATTCTTTGATTATTTCATCGTCTTGGAAGATCGAATCAGATTACATTATCATTTTACAATTCTCCATGAATTGCAGTAACAGCGAAGGGAACGTGTACGATGTGACGAATATTTTTTTTTGCCAATGCGTTAATTAACATTTACTGGGAGAACTGTTCTCGTTCTCCGCAGATTGAAGCCGCACATCAGCCTTAAGATTCTATACCTGACGCTCCCAGTATGTGAAAGCCGATGTTCCAAAGGCGTCCTGTGGCCTAGAACCCTTTACAAAAACGTGCTCCTTTTTCTTCCCCTCTTTCTTCGGTTCTCTTCTTTCGAAGTGGCTCATCTTTTCTTCAGTGACCACTTCCGCGTCATCTTTGTCCTCTTCACCCCTGTCAGGGCTCTCGAATAACACGATCCTCCTGGCAATTATCCTTCGGGCAGTTTTTTGCTTAAACTCCTTCCGTGAGGCGAAAAAGACTGGAGAGGAGTTAGGACAAAAATTGCGACGCGTATCGTAAAAACGGTTCTTCGCGAATTTTTTTTTTTCCTCTGGACGCCTATTCTGTGTATACACTTCGTTATCTTTTCGGAGCTTCAGCACAAGAAGTTTTCTCAGCGCGTCGTGCATTCGGTGCATTATTAAAATTGCGTGTAAGAGATACTCGTAGAGATTTAATTGACATGATTAATACGAGACAATTTAGGGGAGTACGAACTCAGAAATCCCAAGGTACTAAACGCTGCGCTATTACGTACGTTTGCAGTCGGAAAACTCGTAATAACAGGCTGTTGCTCGCGTCTCCGCATACATACAAACGTACTACGTCGCACTTGTAATCCTCTGAGATGCTATTTTCAAAGGACAACAAATTGTTGTACATTTTGATAATATAATAATTTAGACGTAATCGTCATCTAGACAAATGTTAAAGAACATTCCTCTGAGAAAATAGAATTCCAATCATTCTGAAGTCTTAAGGAGGTTCAGCTGAAATAAATTTTATTAATAAAATATATTTAAATGTAAATTATAGGGATTTATTTATATTTAATAAAATATATTTAAATGTAAATAATAGGAATATTATATTAAATAAAATTTATTAATACATAGCACGTCAAATGTAAATTATAGAAAAAGGGGAGCTTGCTTGACTATTGTACATGTTAATAACGAAGGTTATCTACTGCTAAAAAATGCAGATTTCGTTTGTTGTGTTTATATACAGGGTGGTCCGGAATTCGTAGTACAACCGGGCAGGGGATGATTCTACGTTAAAAAATAAGAAAATATTTTGGTATAACATTTTTTTCATTCGGCACTCCGATTTCGAGAAAATCGATTTTGAACTTTGAGAAATCTTGGTACGATTTAGTACGTTTTGTATTGTAGCATTTTGATACTAAATGTAAAAAATATAAAGTATAACAAAGAATAAAAAATAAGTAATCAACAAAAACACTTTGTAATGTATTAACCACACAATCATGAATGTTTGTAAACACTGATCCGGACAGAGACACAATCAGCAGGGAAATACACGAGCAAATTGTACTAAATCGTACTAAGATTTCTCAAAGTTCAAAATCGATTTTCTCGAAATCGGAGTGCCGAATGAAAAAATGTTATACCAAAATATTTTCTTATTTTTTAACGTAGAATCATCCCCTGCCCGGTTGTACTACGAATTCCGGACCACCCTGTATTTTTCGATTCATAGTCACCCAATCTACCTAAATTTGCCATCAAAATATTCGTTAAATGTTTCTCTTTAATATGACATAAGTTTCATTCAAAACTGTCTGTCAATACCTAATAAATTAGCGATAGAAGTCTGGGAAATCACTCTTTTCCATATGACTACATGTAAAATTGTAAAAAATATTTATATTAATATCTCATCATTAAGGTATCCAAATGACTTACAAATTTTTTTTAGGTATCCTGCTATACTGTCATAGACTATCAAATTTTTTTTGGAGATCTATCTGTTAATTCCTTAACCAGATGAACCTCCTTAAAGAACATTGCTCTGAAGAAATAGGATTCCAATCATTCTGAAGTCTTAACTATTTGAAATAGTTCTTCCCCCCCCCATTCGCTCACGAGAGCAATCAAAGAAACGGTCTGGCATAGTACAGAATCGGCCTGAACTACAGTCATTTGCTGTCCCATATTTCCCTTAGTCACATAAAGGACAGGCGTTTACCTTCGTCAATTTCGGCCAGCCCATCCAAGGACGGATGGTACCAAGGAGAGGGATATTCTACGTCCTTGCCCTTTGGGGTCACGAGCTTGGCCGCCTGCTCCTCTGTGGTTTCCTCCCCTTCGACCTCTGGTTCGTTCCGTTGGTAATTGAGCGGGCGATCTTAACGCTCGAACGAGCCAGAATGGTCCCTCTCTTTCCTCCTCTCCTTCTTCCTCTCTGGAAGCACGGCACGGCTCGTGGAGTGTTTCGTGAACCTCGACAGGTCAACGATTCGTATTTTGCGGTCTCCGCACGGATTTCGATTTCGCCGTGGAATCAATTCTATCGATTCAGTTTACTGATGTAACCTGCTGATCGATTCTGTGACTGGTAAAATAAAAATCGTCTATGCCAACGTGCAGCCACGATACGTACCTGAAAATAATGGTAGAGAGTGTATCGTATGAAAACATCTAATTATTTTCCCAATGAAGTCTCGAGGGTCTGTGATGTTTCTAGTAAAATTATCCCTCGCCCGGATAAAAGACGAGGCAAGACGAGCCTGTGATGCAAGCATTGCAACCGAGCCAAATTTTTTTAACAGCTCGTCGAATCCTTTCTGCAGTACTCCCATCCCGACCCCGTTCGCTCGCTCGCTCACTCGTTCCGTTTCCCGGCGGTGCATTAGAAACGGGCCGAGCGAACCGTGCGAACAAACGATGGAAAGCCCGAGGAACCAAAGAAGAAGTTTCCTATCGAAAGGGGTTACTCGGGAGAATCGACGCGAAGTGAGAGGCCAACTTCCTCGTTTCTCGCGGGAGACCTACGACCAATCCCGTGGATCACCGCCGCGATTAACCACGGTTTTCATTGGCGGATGCGTCCGGAATGAGCAAGCGGCCCACTTACGGCGAACTTCCGTTTTTCCAACGCGCGACGACGCGTTCCCATCCTCTCCTACACCCGAAAAGTTGATCACGGATTAAGGACTTGGTGGGTATTCGGTAGACTTGAGATTTGGTCCGCTCGTAATTACTCTATCCGTTACTCGGTGTTGGAATCTGAGAAAGAACGACGCCCGTTCTCTTCTTTTTATTAAATAGCGGGAAGCGACAGTTGCATTAGTTCATGAACAGACATCATTTAATTACAGTTCAGCAAAGAATACGCTATTGTCTTTACGCAACTGATGTCATTCATCGAGATAATACGACTACAGGAAATTTCTTCGAATATCGAAAATCTAATTGTTGTGCTGGCTTGTGCTAGCTTTGTGTTGTAATTTCCACTAAGCAGAACGACCAAACTTTATTTATTTAAAAAACTAGGCACAAAAATCGTAAATCGACTAAGAGGTAGTCCAGTTATTTCTTCGAAATTTACGAATCTAATTGTTGTGCTGGCTTGTGCTGTAATTTCCACTAAGTAAAATGTTCAAACTTTATTTATTTAAAAAACTAGACACGAAAGTCGTAAATCGAGTAAGAGGTAATTCCGTCATTTCTGCGAATATCGAAAATCTAATTGTTGTGTTGGCTTGTATTAGCTTTGTGCTATGGACTCCCACAAACAGAATGTTCAAATTATAACTGTTTAAAAAATTATGCAAGAACATTCTGCTTAGTGGAAATTATAGCACAAAGCTAGCACAAGCCAGCACAACAATTAGATTTTCGATATTCGAAGAAATTTCCTCTTTAAGTTTTTGTGTTATAATTTGTTAAATAATTAGAATTCTGAAATTCTTTTTGCAGCACAAAGCAGCACAAAGTGAGCACAACTCAGCACAACAATTGTTTTTTGAACATTTCAAAATGGCGGGGCCAACTTCCGCCCAGATTTTTGTTTCTGTTATAAAATCTACAATGTAAAAAGTTTTTAAATTCTATTTACGGCACATTGTAGCACAAACTGAACACAATTCAGCACAACCATTTTTTGGGGAAAATTAAAAAATAGCGGGGCTAACTTTGTCTACATTAACCGTTGAATAAATTTAATTTTTAAACGACAGCAATTTGAAACTATCATTTTTAATGTGCTGTCCTTTTATGAGGCATACTCTCTTTATTTACTAGACCGCAAATAAATAAGTTTGACAAGTTATCTCCGATCGTGGAAGACCGATAACAATCGCGAAGATTAGTTCGTGGAATAAAGTGCAGCGCGCCGCCTGAAAAGGCGATCCATCCGAAGCCAAAGTGTCCTCGATTTTTCTCCCATCACCGACAGAAGTCTGTAGATCGTATAATTACCTTTGAGCCGAGACTTTGATCGTAAGGCGTCATGGCACGATCGTCCTTCGGGAAAGATGGTACGCCGGTAAAGGAAGGCAATTTGCAAGCAATCAGCGTCAGGACCTAGTTAAAAGCGGAGAGATCAGTCCTGGGACCTGCTTGCTAACCTGTGAATCAGCCGGCCCACTCCAACTAGGACAGGATCTCTCTCCTGAGAGACACACGCCGACCGCTCTTCTTCCCTCGAACTTTTTCACCGCTCCCTCGGCACCGTGTTCTCCGATTAGGCCATACGTTTTTGACACACCTGCTCGATCTCGCGCGAACTAAATTATTTTTTTCATTTTCCATTTCCTACGTTTCCGTTTTTACGGAAGATCGCAAGTCCAGCGGAGAGATCTTGTGAATAAGATGAGTAATGCGATTGAAAATCAATCCTCGCAGTGGATAATTTATATCGCATAATTAAAACACGGGTGAGACAAACATCGCGTTGCTCTCAAATTAGTCAACCCTTCGCAAGCGTAATTCCACGCGTGTATGAATATGTAGATTGCCTCTACACGTGTACACAGATCGATATCGTGGGCCAGTACCGCGTTGCTCGAATGTTAAGCAAGTTTGCGGACACTTCGGCCGGCCAACAATCCCAACCCTCATCCTCTCCCCGTTCCCTCGATAAGTTAATTTAATTTTGCGAGTTCCGCGGAGCGGGAGAGCCGCCGTTGGCACCGGCCCTAAATCATTCGTTTAGCGTGGTTAATTCATCCCCTCGACAGATTTTAAAACTGCTGGTCACATCCCTCTGCCTATTCTCGAGTCAGCCGAGTTCCTCGCTGGCTACTTCCTGTCCAAAGGTAGGCAGATACTTGGCACTTCCGTCACAGTGCTCGCAGCGGTACTCGTGAAGTCCACTCCACCCGCGGAATACTAAGTGCCATTTGGCAAGCCGACCACCTCGGATCCAACTTTTCTCTTCTCCCTCGGTGTTCCATTCCCCCTCCGTCTCGTCTCCCCTTTGATCGACTCCCTTTGGACGGCGGTCTTCCCGGTTCTTCCACGGCCGGAATATTCTATTTGTAGTGGCCGAAAAGATTGACCGTTCTCGTACCCTTATTATTGATTCCAAAAGTTCGGTTGTAAAATTTAAATGGCTCCGGCTGGATCCCATCGAGCGTTTTATTCCCCTGACCACTTTGTTCCACCGGACACTTTAAAACTTTCAGCTCCTATCAATTTTAATATTCTACGCCGGGCTCGTCCCCCATCGATCAGTGATTTTGCACCCGCGATATATTTTTTTTTCTACTACATGTGAAATTCCGAATGCGAATTAACTGAAATTTTGTACGAAGCGCGAAATTGCGAGGGGCCCGGAGCGTAGTTAGTCTACGTGCTTCAAATAATATTTTGTATGTACACACATACATACACCTGTATCAAGAGCTTGCTTATACAGAGTAAAACGTGACTTACCTACCTCACTATGATTNCGATTTTGCACCCGCGATATATATTTTTTTTCTACTATACGTGAAATTCCGAATGCGAATTAACTGAAATTTTGTACGAAGCGCGAAATTGCGAGGGGCCCGGAGCTGTAGTTAGTCTACGTGCTTCAAATAATATTTTGTATGTACATACACCTGTATCTAGAGCTTGCTTATACAGAGTAAAACGTGACTTACCTACCTCACTATGATTCTGGTTAAAAGTTAAATGGATGTAACTAGTTCCGACGACCATCTCGTCGATCTGAGAGGACGGGGATTAAGCGCTTACAGGAATTTGGTGCCACTAGTTTTCTCATCCCGGTTCACGCTTTTACACATCCGGCCCGGTCTGGGGAGGTAAAAAAAAAAAAAAGGGCGAACATGAAAGTGTTCGTGTCACTCGGCTTAAAACAATTCAAACACGAGTTACCGAGTGTGCTGTGACTTCTTGCGCGAACCCGCGAAAGGGAAACAGAGGGAGATATAGAGAGAGAAAGCAAGGGCACGAAGCAAACGCACGGTCACCTTCATACGTTCCTTCCGCTTCTAAAAACACCATTTTCCACTTTCGAAACGCTCGCTAAACGGTCCGGAACGGTTTTTATCTGGTAACCGGCGAGCTTCTCGGCAACGTGATTTCGCAGTAGAGGCCGGCCTTCTCACGGCTGCGGATCGATAATTCCGGAAGGGAAAAATAGAGGAAATCGAGCGTGGCCGAACGGTCGGCCACGGCCAACTTCCTACTCCCCATGGTTACTTGGCCGATATTATTCTTTGGGATTTCTTCCAGCGTAAAGTCTTTATTAAAAGTCCGCGGCAGCTTGGGCAAACTTTTAACTCGATTTTTTTGATACCCTTTTCCCTTGCTTGTTATCGAGTTTCACGAAATCGAAGAACCGCCCCGCCGCCGCAACTTTCCACGCTTCCCCGCTCGCTCGGATCAAACGTTAAACATCTACCGTATTATATATGATTAAGTGTTTTGTTGTCCCAAACATTTCTGTTATTTTCTTCTCGGAAACATGCACATATATATGTATATATATGTATATTGCGAATATATACATGCGTTATTAAATTGCGCATGAAAAACTGTGGAAGATATATTTTTTTGAAATTTTTGTCACAATAATTACTCGTTTCTAAAAATTAATTTTCAAATTAACCGCCCTATTTACTAAAAATTCAAGTTCAATGTGGCACTATTTATAATTTTTTTTCCGAGCTAATATTTTAGGGCACTTATTATTTTGGTGGAAACTAACTTTTTAAGAGGAACGCACATGAAAAAAAATTTTTTTTATACACCCTAATATATATTTGTATATATATATATATATATCTTTAAGAAACACACACACATATACACACAAACCGTACATCTATGACACCGGATAAAAAATGCATTTGAATAAAAATTTTCTTAATCATTTAACCATTATAATATGCATTCTGTTTTTCACATTCTGGATATTCTGATGCATTACGTATGACTTACAGCATTCATTTATTTATATCTTCACCGCAATCCATTTTGTCATAAATACTTAATGCGGTCTACGTGCCCCTTTAATAAAGTCAAAATTTTTATGGAGACTGTAATAAATGAAGTGATACAAGGAATGCATTAGAGACAATTAAAAGAGAATGCGAATTTAATTGCATCACCTATGAGAGAGCTCGCTGGACATTCCATCCGCCCCGTCATTTAAAGCTACTAATGAAATGAGTATGCATCGCGGAAATTAACGTTTGATTACCCTCGTGTGTACATCGCTACATCAATAGACGTTTTCCTGGAAATATGCTGTCTCCGAGTGTCCTTTTTACACGCCATAAAACTCAAGAATTGCTTGCAGCATGAACGGGCGTTGCTGGAAAATTCGACGTACAGTGACTCCCATTAATATCCGGACACACTTCAAAACGGAATAAGTTCTTTAATATGGAGCTAACTAACTTACTTTTTTGTGGGCTTTTAAAAGGCTTAGTTTACTATGTAATGTGTAACAAACAATTAAAATAAATTACTATTTGTCAAAATCTGGAAGAAAAAAGAAAAGATCATGATGTTTAACTTTTTTATTGGAGATTCTAGTAAAAATTTCAAACGTCCCGTTTGTAGATCTAAATGTGTTATGTGAATGTATAAAGTTTTATAAAAATCCATGAAACCATAAAACAGTTAGAGATATCGGAACATGTAAAAATTCTTCAATTTATCCCAGTTGTGGATTGAAAGTCGTGGAGAACTGCGATTTTTTCAATTTCTAATCGCTTATAGCGCATAGCAATATTGATCGATTTTGATGAAACTTTGTACTACATGCATATAACTTACTTAGATCTGCAAACGAGACAATTCCAATTTTTATTCCAGACCCTAATAAAAAAGTTAAAAACCACGTTCTTTACTATTTTCCTCGCGATTTCAATGAATATCAAGTTTTTTTTAATTTTTTGTTAGACATTCTATAGTAAATTAAGCTCTNGTACATCTATGACACCGAATAAAAAATGCATTTGAATAAAAATTTTCTTAATCATTTAACCATTATAATATGCATTCTGTTTTTCACATTCTGGATATTGTGATGCATTACGTATGACTTACAGCATTCATTTATTTATATCTTCACCGCAATCCATTTTGTCATAAATACTTAATGCGGTCCCCCTTTAATAAAGTCAAAATTTTTATGGAGACTGTAATAAATGAAGTGATACAAGGAATGCATTAGTGACAATTAAAAGAGAATGCGAATTTAATTGCATCACCTATGAGAGAGCTCGCTGGACATTCCATCCGCCCCGTCATTTAAAGCTACTAATGAAATGAGTATGCATCGCGGAAATTAACGTTTGATTACCCTCGTGTGTACATCGCTACATCAATAGACGTTTTCCTGGAAATATGCTGTCTCCGAGTGTCCTTTTTACACGCCATAAAACTCAAGAATTGCTTGCAGCATGAACGGGCGTTGCTGGAAAATTCGACGTACAGTGACTCCCATTAATATCCGGACACACTTCAAAACGGAATAAGTTCTTTAATATGGAGCTAACTAACTTACTTTTTTGTGGGCTTTTAAAAGGCTTAGTTTACTATGTAATGTGTAACAAACAATTAAAATAAATTACTATTTGTCAAAATCTGGAAGAAAAAAGAAAAGATCATGATGTTTAACTTTTTTATTGGAGATTCTAGTAAAAATTTCAAACGTCCCGTTTGTAGATCTAAATGTGTTATGTGAATGTATAAAGTTTTATAAAAATCCATGAAACCATAAAACAGTTAGAGATATCGGAACATGTAAAAATTCTTCAATTTATCCCAGTTGTGGATTGAAAGTCGTGGAGAACTGCGATTTTTTCAATTTCTAATCGCTTATAGCGCATAGCAATATTGATCGATTTTGNCATTATATATGATTAAGTGTTTTGTTGTCCTAAACATTTCTGTTATTTTCTTCTCAAAAACATGCACATATATATGTATATATATGTATATTGCGAATATATATATGCGTTATTAAATTGCGCATGAAAAACTGTGCAAGATATATTTTTTTGAAATTTTTGTCACAATAATTACTCGTTTCTGAAAATTAATTTTCAAATTAACCGCCCTATTTACTAAAAATTCAAGTTCAATGTGGCACTATTTATAATTTTTTTTCCGAGCTAATATTTTAGGGCACTTATTATTTTGGTGNCTATTTTCCTCGCGATTTCAATGAATATCAAGTTTTTTTAATTTTTTGTTAGACATTCTATAGTAAATTAAGCTCTTTAAAATTCCACACAAGATAAAGTTCATTGATCCAATACCAAAATTTTATAAAATTTCAAACATCCCGTTTGTAGATCTAAAAGTGTTATATGAATGTATAAAGGTTTACAAAAATCCATGAAACCATAAAAGAGTTAGACATATCGAAACATGTAAAAATTCTTCAATTTATCCCAGTTGTGGATTGAAAGTCGTTGAGAACTGCGATTTTTTCAATTTCTAATCGCTTATAGCTTATAGCAATATTGATCGATTTTGATGAAACTTTGTACATGCATATAACTTACTTAGATCTGCAAACGAGACAATTCCAATTTTTATTCTAGACCCTAATAAAAAAGTTAAAAACCATGTCCTTTACTATTTTCCTCGCAATTTCAATGAATACCAAGTTTTTTTAATTTTTTGTTAGACATTCTATAGTAAATTAAGCTCTCTAAAATTCCACACAAGATAAACTTCTTTAATCCAATACTAAAAATCTTATATCGTTTCAAAATGTGACCGAATATTAATGGAAGTCACTGTACATGGTCGAGCTAAGTTCTCAAATGCATTAACTAAATTTAAACTGGGAATTCAAGTTCACATTAATAATGAAGTTCAATTTAGATGATGAGAGAACAATTTGTAAGTACATAGTACACACCCATTACGTATTAGTGGTGAAGGCTACGAAGTTCTCAGAAAGGTATGGTATTATCGCGTGTACTTTGCTAAAGACCATTGTCACCCGGGCCCTCGATGAAACTCGCTCGTCACCGGTCAACCAATCGCATTTCTCGCTGCTCGCGCGCAACGGTATTATAGTAATTCATTGGCATTGTGCGCGGGGATAGCAGGCTCAGATGCAGAACGCAACATCAATCATATTTTAGAATAATTCCCCATTCTGTTCGACGGCGTGACTAAAGGGAATCCGATCGAATGGTCGGGGTATTAGCTGTAATTATCGAACGCGGCAGCCCGCGTTCCGCGGTGTACCTCCACACGCTCCACTTTGATTACACCATGACATAGCTGGAAAATGTTTAACGCAATGTTATAACTTGCTCGTCTTGCGATCTATCAATTAGGCGGTTGATGCGCGACGCGCCAATTATGTGAATTACCGATGTAACACGCATACCACAATCTTGTGTTCAGTGATCGATTCCTCCATGTGACGCCCGTTACAGGCGGATTAAGTTCAAATATTTGCGTTTGATGTTATTTGTTGAAAAGGGACGTGTAACAGCGATGGAGCTTTGTTGATTTGAAAGACTGAAAATTGAGGAGACACGCGTTTGAACTTGGGATTCCGTAAACCCACTGACATAAAAAATGGATAGACAACGAGTGTTGTAATTAACAGGACGTCGGAGGTCGGCAGGGTACAAAGTGTCAGGATCACAGTTTGCGACCTTTTTTATCATTCATTAGCGGCACGGGAGAATTGCTCAAGGGAGCGGCTGAAAAATGAAAAAGCAGCCACGCACGCGAAACCGGTTTTAAAGGGAATTACAGAGCAGGCTATGTTGTTACATAAACAGACGGGGCCGAATGTAAAATGCAAACGGACGCGACAACCCAGGCCGTCGCGCGAATTTCCATTTTCCGTTTCCTACCGTGCTACGTGCGCTCGCATATCACACAACGTATTGTTGCATGCGATTTGTTCGAGTCGCACGCATAAAACTCGATTTGGATGTTGGCTTGATACATCCGCTAATTAGCGAACTTCGCCAAACGCCGCGGTTGTCATTTGGGAACATTCATTGTTTCGTTATTGTCTAACTTATATAATTCCACGGTACATAATTCATCTAAACGAACTATCGAAAAAGATAGCACAGAACGTTTTATGGAAACAATTATTATTCTTCTATCCGCTTGATTTGATACTCTTTTTATCGGTGCACGTTAATTATTCTGCGATCCCGTTCTTCGCCGCAAGAATTAATCGGGAACGAAATTTCATTATTCACAGAGTCTGGCTGAAAATAAAGAAAACGAAAGATTCATGGTTTTCATGTTTGAAGAAACAATATCTGGATTACGTGGAATAGAGTGGGCGAATAATTAATCGTCGTAACGTTCCGGAGCGGAGCGAGTTCAAGCAACTCGGTATTCACGGACATCAAAGGCGACGATCAATTTTTGCGTCTCGAAGCGAATTCAATTTACGCGCGAGGCGCCACGCCGCAACGGAGCTCATTCTAGCTCGCTCATTCTCTCGTTCGTGTTTCCGTGTAAAGAACGGGAAGGTTAAACTTCCTTTTTGGATGCCTTTTCGTTTCTAATTTTCTTCGCGTTATCTAATCATAATAAATAAAAATCGATAAAATACAAAGTTCTGTCGCAATCAATTGGTACAGAAGTTATGAGTTCAATAGCTCATTGTATTGGTTACTTTAATAAAAAAAATTCTTATAATGCATTTGAGATTGCTTTAAAAAACTGTTATTCCCATTAGTCGATGCTACGTGTTCCTTATTAAAATACCGCAACCTTTGCATATCTAATTATTCTTTGCTCCAATTACTATGAGCGTAGCTTTTACACGTTTAATACTGTATACGTTCTGAAGGTGTGTTTGATTTCTAAACATGAGAACACACACACGATCTTTTCTATTGAATGTTTGAAATTCTATTTATTAGATGCATTTAAAGACGTAAAGATAGATGATACAATAATACCTTCTTGTTAATATCTTAAATAGATATACATATTTAATAAATTAGCGAATTGGATTGAATCGACGAGAAGAACGTATCAATATTCCTGGAGTTTGAGACTCGGCTGGCCAAATTCAAACCTGTTCTACTTAAAATCATGGAATTAAACCGTGCAAGAAGTTACCAATTTAAGGTAGTTCTCCACGAACTCTCTAGTCAATTGAGCGTGCAAAATNGAAATTCTATTTATTAGATGCATTTAAAGACGTAAAGATAGATGATACAATAATACCTTCTTGTTAATATCTTAAATAGATATACATATTTAATAAATTAGCGAATTGGATTGAATCGACGAGAAGAACGTATCAATATTCCTGGAGTTTGAAACTCGGCTGGCCAAATTCAAACCTGTTCTACTTAAAATCATGGAATTAAACCGTGCAAGAAGTGACCAATTTAAGGTAGTTCTCCACGAACTCTCTAGTCAATTGAGCGTGTAAAATAAAATGTTGAAAATCATTGTTCGATTAGTATAGATTATGTTTACTAATTTATTTATGAATTTTAATACTGTTTTAGTTGATATTAGTATAAAGGTAACAATGTTAAAATAATGTTATGTTGCTTGTGTGTAGCAATGACACACATAGTCATTAATATGATAGACAAGGAAGAGGTTATCAAATCATAATTTTTTGTTCCTTGAACATTAAATATCTTTTAAATTAATTCGATCCTCATTTTCATTCAATAATTAGAAAGTAGAAATCTGCAACTTTTAGACCTCAATTTTGCATTAACATCTAGAATGTTTTTGTTCAGTAATGTGTTAATAATATTACACATAATACAGTTACAAATACAATACAGAATGTAAAACAGAGCAACTTTAAGTATTTTTTCTCGAAAATGAGTTCGGTAATCGGAGTTGTAAAAAATTCTATAATATTTTTTGTTATTTCAAGAATCAAATATACATATTTCTTTCATGATGATATCCAGTACTTTGAATTTGTGGAGAACTACCTTAAAAATCGATAAAACTTCCAGCCTGTCCCAGTCCGCAGATGAACGCGCGGAACATCTTAAACCTAACTATCTCGATATCCCGTTATATTCATCCATGGCATGAAAGGGAGAAAAAGGAAAACAATTAAGAAGTTAGTTCATTAGGTCGTAACGAGAGTTGCTGGGCTCGAAGCGAGAGGGCAAGTACCTACGATCTCCTGACTCTGCCATTCACGGGCTTCTCGCTATTATTATTACCTACGCGAATAGCACGTTAGCCGTGAGTGCACGCGAATCGATTTCACGGCATGCACGCGCATACACCCGATCTCTCGCGTGCAACGAGGAATTAATAACTGTGTTATTGATTAATCACGTTTTTCAACCAATTAACCTTTTCTTCGCGAGGCGTTTTGTCAAAGCGAGCCCATTAGTACCGTGGCGANTCCTCATTTTCATTCAATAATTAGAAAGTAGAAATCTGCAACTTTTAGACCTCAATTTTGCATTAACATCTAGAATGTTTTTGTTCAGTAATGTGTTAATAATATTACACATAATACAGTTACAAATACAATACAGAATGTAAAACAGAGCAACTTTAAGTATTTTTTCTCGAAAATGAGTTCGGTAATCGGAGTTGTAAAAAATTCTATAATATTTTTTGTTATTTCAAGAATCAAATATACATATTTCTTTCATGATGATATCCAGTACTTTGAATTTGTGGAGAACTACCTTAAAAATCGATAAAACTTTCAGCCTGTCCCAGTCCGCAGATGAACGCGCGGAACATCTTAAACCTAACTATCTCGATATCCCGTTATATTCATCCATGGCATGAAAGGGAGAAAAAGGAAAACAATTAAGAAGTTAGTTCATTAGGTCGTAACGAGAGTTGCTGGGCTCGAAGCGAGAGGGCAAGTACCTACGATCTCCTGACTCTGCCATTCACGGGCTTCTCGCTACTATTATTACCTACGCGAATAGCACGTTAGCCGTGAGTGCACGGCATGCACGCGCGTACACCCGATCTCTCGCGTGCAACGAGGAATTAATAACTGTGTTATTGATTAATCACGTTTTTCAACTAATTAACGTTTTCTTCGCGAGGCGTTTTGTCAAAGCGAGCCCATTAGTACCGTGGCGATTAATCGCCAGTCGTTTTTAAGCCCAGTCCGCGGGACGCGTGACCTTTATTGGACGATGTAAATAGATTTAAACGCATCTGGTAGACACGGACGATTCAACGCGGATTCATCAGTATCCGGGAAATTTATGGAATCTTCCTGGAACGCTCAACTCCGGCGTCATTTATCTTTCCCGCGTTATGGAATGTAACGACCAGGGAAAGAGGCAGGGCTAATTGCATTCCAAGTAATTGCAAGTAGGATACTGATACTTTGCCAGTGTGCGATAGGGTAACACGAAACCTCGCAAATTTTCGTGATAAATAATGCAGTCTGTGCGAGTGATTCCACTTCTGTACGCTCATGTGTGCGGACGTGAAATATGCACGGATTTCACCGGCCCGGGACATGAATAAAGAATTTCCAAATTGATTTCGCGGCCAAAATATATGCGTTATCGCCCCGTGGACGCTTATCATTAAATCAATTTGAATAAAGTAAATTATTAACGAAACATCGACTTCATACTGTATCGCTCGTCTGATTAATAAATTTCTTGAATCGTTTCATTTATTGATTTTCGAATTAAACGGGGAGGGAAAGAGCGAGTAAATTATTAGCGGACGCGATTGCAAAGTCGCTGGCCAAGGAAAACTGGCGGTCGATCGTGTTTGTTCGACTGTTTATCGGTGATTAAATTAGTTGGGAAAATTTTGATGGAAAGTCCATTAACGGATACGTCGCGGCAACATAACTTTGGCGCGACGTCGGCCGTCACACGATCAATTTCCCGTTCGCGGACGGTAACGTCGACGGAAAATTAGCTGTGGGAAATTTTTACGATATCCGGTCTGCTCCAGTTCTTCGTGCGGCTGTGTTTGTGTATGTCTGCTCTTCGAATTCCTGTACGACCGAAACGGTTTATGCCCGAAGTAAACCGTCCGTCTGCATTCTACGTTGTTTTCGACCCAAGCTGCTTTTTACATTCGCTATATTTCTATTTGAATTTCCTTCTGCTTGAAAAGACTGAAATAAAAATCTAAGAGGAAGAAGTATTGAATAATATAATAGACATTCCAAAAAAACTATCTGGGATTCTAAAATGCATAAATAGTAAGACTATGTATATTCTAAAACGACGCACTATACAGGAATTAATATAAAATTAACATAGTTGTAGATGCAGGATGAACTGTACGGAAAACGATAAAAACTTAAACGTAAATAGCTTGTAAAATGGTGTTTAATCCAGAGATCATGAAGCGACGTTAAATCTTTGCTAAGATTTTATTAATAAAGTACAAATTCATTCTTGTAAGGAAATTGAGAAAGCACTTGTTTGCTTCTGCAGTTTAAAAAGAGGATACTGTTGTGTAAGAGGATGAAGACAAAGAGGTTGGGAGTATAAAGGCTTTGAAAGTAATTTCGATGGAACTTTGTTGGAAAAAATTTGTTCGAAATCGTATTGAGAACTGTTGTTCTTACTCAGATGGAAGCTCTTCTTAAGGAATTTCTTAAGCTAAGTAAATGGTAAACAATATTGTGTATACTTAAAGCACAGTTCCCTTTTTTATTCTCTGCCGGAAGTTCGCCACAATATCCACGGTACTACGTGTTAGCCAGAAACAAACAATCAGGGAACTGATCATTGACTTCCTCCATGCGGATATATCTCTTTGTTAAAGAAATACAATAAATCTAAGAAACTGAACCAAACTTTAATAAAATCCTTAGCAGGATAAACTTGGAATGAAAGACAAGTGAGAACTTTGAAAATTTATAGAGATTTTAATTATTGACTATCTTTTGACACCCTGCAACTCTTTGACATTATGCAAACAAATTTATGTTTTATATATTTATGTTTTATTATACAAATTAATCAACACTAAAACAAGCGTTCTGAGAATTATTTATTTAAGGAGGTTCATCTGGTACATAGCAAGTCAAATGTAAATTATAGAAAAGGGAAGCTTGCTTGACTAGCGTACATGTTAACAACGGAGGTTATCTACTCTAAAGATGCAGATTTCGTTTGTTGTGTTTATATATTTCTCGATTCATAGTCACCCAATCTACCTAAATTTGCAATTAAAATATTCGTTAAATGTTTCGCTTTAATATGACATAAGTTTCATTCAAAACTGTCTGTCAATACCTAATAAATTAGCGATAGAAATCTAGGAAATCACTCTTTTCCATATGACTACATGGAAAATTGTAAAAAATATTTATATTAATATCTCATCATTAAGGTATCCAAATAACTTAAAAATTTTTTTTAGGTATCCTGGTATACTTTTATAGACTATCAAATTTTTTTTTGGAGATCTATCTGTTAATTCCTTAACCAGATGAACCTCCTTAACATATAAAATTTAATAATAACCACTACAACAGCGAACATTTACAATTTTTTCCCGAAAACACCACTAGAACCAAAAATACTCAGATACTAAACATTCCATTTTTGTTTAGCTCTTGCTTTCAATTGATCTCGCCGCGTAATATCAAACAATCCTCGAGATCTCGCATCTGGGTTAAGTAATTAAACGTACAATCCTCGAATGCATCAACGAAGAAAAAACAAACATTCGAACTCTCACGAACGGTTGAGTACGGCAAATCAATTACTCATGACGTTCTCGCGTACAGTAACCGCAATGCCCATTCCTTCCGCTTTGCGGTATTAATAACCGCGAAATGGAATCGCTTCCGGTCGCTTGCAACATCCAGCGATTCATTTCATCGGAGAGAATAAAAAGGAATTAATACGAGAAACAAGACATCCGTGTCACGAGTTTAGAGATTATTATAACCCGTCCCGGTGAACTGATGAAAGCGCATGAAAAGCTTTGAAGACAAAAAATTAGCTCGTCAGAAGGCTGTTCCGGGGGGGCTGGGACGTTATATCGCAGACATCCCCGTATTCACAGTTTCCATAAAGCCTGACCGGATGCTCCTTGGTCGGCTATCGTGTCTGGTCTGGCATAATAGAGCCTCCTCGACGATAGCTCCTGTAAAGAACACGCGGCGCAGCATCATCGACTTTACTCCGGCGTAGCGCGGCGCGGCGTATCAGATGATGTAACCGAGCCAGCCACCACCCTCCTTCCTCCAGCCCCTCCAAACCCCTTTGGTTGGTCGGGGGTGAATCGAGGGTGAAGCGGCGTCCGAGCGGTCTTTTAGGCGCCAGAACGGCTACCCCTCGGCAGAGCATCGTCCTCCGTCCCGGAGGTCGATAACCACGCGTCTTCTGGATATCGTGATCTCGAAACTCCCTTCTTCTTCTTCTTCTTCTTCTCTTTTCTTACTCCCTCCCACGCATCCTACATCTTGCTAAATTACGTGCTTCCGTTCGTGACGTTGAAAAGACCAGTTTTGCGTACTCACCCGACGCCGCTATTATCCCGGCGAAGTGGGTCGGGAAGCTGAATGCGCGCCACCGTCAATGCCGCTACCGTTCCCCGGAATCGATTAATGACCTATGGTTCTTGTGACCACGGAAAAATCACGATTTACAATTTATGCTGTTGAGCTACGTTGATAAGAAATTTTATAACCACTGGTTATCCGTTCAATATCGAATGAATACTTCCGGAAATAGTTTAACGCGTACAACGGTCTCGCGATATGTACGTCCCGTGTACTAACCTGGTGTATCGCGCGCGTGAAGATTACCACTCGACAGGCGAGTAATGCCCGCTGTATCAATAGTATCGTGATATATATATCTATCATGCTGACAGTGGGACGCAAAAAGGAGCAGCAGCCTCTCTCTGCAGCGCGAATGGTGGATCGCGTCAGGAGAATTTGTCTAGTTTACATGGATCCTGATGTTAATGGAAGATAAATGGTATTGCACAGCGTGGCGGAATGCAAAGGAGCAGAAGATGGAGAATAATAGCGGGGGAAAGATTGATACACTGGCTCTCGCGGACTTTCATAAATATTCGCTGGAATATTCGATGCGTCGCAATCCAGATTTCACGCACGTACAACGTAAAAAGTTTGGATAAAAAGAATCTCTGATCCCCCTCCTGTTACTCTTGTCCCAGCTTCGATCCTTTCATACAAATATTGATGGTTATTTGGATATTTTACTTAGATAGAAATTGTTTTATTATATACAGTGACTCCCATTAATATCCGGACACACTTCAAAACGGAATATATTCTTTAATATGGAGCCAACTAACTTAATTTTTTGTGGGCTTTTAAAAGGCTTAGTTTACTATGTAATGTGTAACAAACAATTAAAATAAATTACTATTCGTCAAAATCTCGAAGAAAAAACAAAAGATAATGATGTTTAACTTTTTTGTTGGAGGTTCTAACAAAAATTTCAAACATCCCGTTTGTAGATCGAAATGTGTTATATGAATATGTAAAGTTTCATAAAAATCCATGAAACCATAAAAGAGTTAGACATATCGAAACATGTAAAAATTCTACAATTTATCCCAGTCGTAGATTGAAAGTCGTGAAGAACTGCGATTCTTTAAATTTCTAATCGCTTCTAGCTTATAGCAATATTGATCGATTTTGATGAAACTTTGTACATGCATATAACTTACTTAGATCTGCAAACGAGACCCTTCCAATTTTTATTACAGAACCTAATAAAAAAGTTTAAAAAATGTTCTTTACTATTTTCTTCGCGATTTAAAAAAATATCAATTTTTTTTTAATTTCTTGTTAGATATTCTATAGTGAATTAAGCTTTCTAAAATTCCACAGAAGATAAATTTCTTTGATCTAATACTAAAAGTTTTATTCCGTTTCAAAATGTGTCCGAATACTAATGGAAGTCACTGTACATGCATTATGATCGTGTCTATTCATTTACTTTTATATGACGCCTTGAGAAAATAATGATTAGGAATTCATATGTTTTCTGTAGAACTACGAAATGTTTCATATTTAAAACAGTATGACAATATTGCCCATAGCTCAGCACGTTGTACGTCATATTATTATATATATATTATTATACATGCATTATGATCGTGTCTATTCATTTACTTTTATATGACGCCTTGAGAAAATAATGATTAGGAATTCATATGTTTTCTGTAGAACTACGAAGTGTTTCATATTTAAAACAATATGACAATATTGCCCAAAGTTTAGCACGTTCTACGTCATATTATTATACATGCATTCTGATCGCGTCTATTCATTTACTTTTATATGACGCCTTGAGAAAATAACGATTAGGAATTCATATGTTTTCTGAAGAACTACGAAGTGTTCCATGTTTAAGGATGTTCATCTGGTACATGGCAAATCAAATGCAAGTTATAGAAAAGGGGAGCTCGCTTGACTAGCGTATATGTTAATAACGGAGATTATTTACTGCTAAAAAATGCAGATTTCGTTTGTTGTGTTTATATATTTCTCGATTCACAGTCACCCAATCCATAATACCTAAATTTGCAATTAAAATATTCGTTAAATGTTTCTTTTTAATATGACATATGTTTTATTCAAAACTGTCTGTCAATACCTAATAAATTAGCGATAGAAGTCTAGGAAATCACTCTTTTCCTTATGACTACATGTAAAATTGTAAAAAATGTTTATATTAATATCTCATCATTAAGATATCCAAATGACTTCAACACTTTTTTGAGATATCCTGATATACTGTTATAGACTATCAAATTTTTTTTGGAGATCTATCTGTTAATTCCATAACCGGATGAACCGTCTTAAAACAATATGACGATATTGGCCATAGCTCAGCACGTTGTGCGTCTCCGAAAGTGGAGAATTAAAACCTCAGGCCCATAAAACAGGTCGGATCGATGGGTATCCGGCGAAGTATTCTGTCCATCACGTGTCGAGTGGTAGACGAGCGGTATCATCGATACCGGGCGGCTCGGGTCGAAAGAGGGATAAGGGACGCAGCGCCACTTTGTATCCTCGTTGAAGGATCGGGCACGTCGCGTGGGTAGCGACGTGGCGCGGCGGCGGCGTGGCGTGCCGTCCGCGCCAAAAGTGCGCGTGTAATGCTCGGCGATTTGTCACGGGGACAATTTGTAATCGTTTGTCAGCCGGTGTACACTGTAAACACAACTAACTGCCGTCTTATTCAAATGAGGACGGAGGCGCGCAGCTAGCAGCCGCCTATCTCCGTTGCGCTGCGTCAAAACGCGCCGCGATGCCTCTCGAAATTCCGTCTTGTACACGTGAACCTCCTGATCCGGCTCATTAATCACGCGGAATTATTACTGCCACCCCACCTTGGAAATGTTCCTAGGCTTCCTCCACCTTCTTTAAGTCGTCTTTGCTTATCTTACATCCTCAAAGGTACGTTGCTTGTTTGCGCAAAAATTACATTTTTCAGTTTACATTTTGACGTGCTCTTATGTACTTTATAAATTCCATTACACGGACTTTTATGTACTTTATAAATTCCATTATGCAGACTGAGATAATATAATGTAACTCAGTTCGAGAACTGTCAGTTAATCATGAAAATTATATAAAATATTGAAATTAGGGTTAGGTTTTATACAATGATATAAAAGTAGCTACACACGTTTTTCGATTGTACTAAATTTCTCCCCAATGCGATGACAATTGCGCGCAAAACTAAAGAGATTGTGCGGAAATCTTGAAGCAAATGCAGCTTGCACCACATATTGGTAGGATTCTAAGGAGATTTACCCGAAGCTTCCTTACTCGCATTCGGGCTTACAAAACACATTCTAAATGAACTCTGTCTTCCAGTCCCCGTCTTCCAAACGTACTTCTTCGCATGTAAACGAAGATTCCTCCCTAATTCTAAAAATCTTGAACAAGGACAGTAAAAACAAGTACATATCATCTCTGCTGGTTTTATCACAGAATCTGCCTAAGTCTGTGGATTCAAGTAGATATCATCTCAAAAGAAAGTACATATCATCTCTGCTGGTTTTATCACAGAGGCTGCCTAAGGCTGTGAATTTCTATCGGTGTTTACGAGCTCATGTGTCAAGCACATAAAGTAAATGTCGATTTTGGAAAATCACTGTTCAGGTTAGATTCGTGGAAAGTCAGCAGTTCTGTGCGTGGCAGGGCAGATGGACGGTCACGGGTATCGATGAGATCATTGTGATCAAGAGGGGAGATGCGTATCCCCATCCCCGACGCGCTGTCTCTGGCGCCGGGGCGGCCGCTCTCTGACGGTAGTCTGCATCAGTACGAAAGGGAAAGAAAAAAAAAGAATGAATGTTTGTGAACCGAAGGAAGAACGTAATTACGTTTGAGACGAAAGGCGGAAGAAAGACCGATTCGGTGAAAAATTGGGGGTTGCAACGTCACCTGCCTCTTGCCAGGATTAACGAGCCTGCGCCGTTCTGGAATTGCGAACGGAAAATTTGCCAAGTACTTTTATCTTGGCGTTAGCTTGTCGAGGAGGCGTCGCGAAACGAGGTGAGAATGTCCTTAATTGCGAACGTTTCGAGAAATTCAAGTTTTGTTGGATGGACAATGGGATATCGCTTACTAGGACATTGGCAATGTTTACCCGCTGCTATTGACCACTCGTAGGTTAAGACATTATATCATAGTGCAGTTTCTATTGTGGTGAACCAATTAGTTTTGAAAACACAATTTAATAACTATTTGCTTTCTATCCTATTTAGTCTGTCAATAGATCCACCTTTACAACGTAATTCACGACGATAATTCAATTAATGAAGAGTTTTATAAAGAGGCCTTCAAACATGTCTCGACTTCCTTTTTAAATCATATATTGATTCTGGTCCGAATGTTATGTTAGCAACCGCGTCTTTCAACTTTCCTTCCCTGTCCGTTTTTAGCTTCAGTCAGTTTATCACTGAACGACAGATAATACAGACTAGTTCACACTACACTATAGATAAACTTCTGCTAGGATTTTTTGAACGGAGTCTCAGTTTTGAAGTTTACAACTTGACATATTCGTCACGTTAAATTTTTCTGTTAGTCTTCCCGTTTAGGAATATGGTTCCTTAATGACGCGATAGCATCCGTTATTAAAGTTCGTATTACGTGCACGAAGGGAAACTGGGTGTAATAACGAAAATTCAGCCTTTGCTTTATATTAAATTCTCCTTATTATCCTAAAGAGCACTCACACTGAACTAGGTGCACTTATCACACTCGCTTCATTTCTTCAAATATTTGAAATCGAGTATAAATCATCGGATATCTTAAGTTTTCTGAAGGAAGTCATAATTTCAAACAATGAAGGTTTCATGTTGCAGCAATTTTTGAGAATATACAGGGTATCCCGGAAATCGTAGTACAACCAGGCAGGTGTTGATGGTGATTCTACGTCAGAAAATAAGAAAATTTTTTGGTATAATATTTTTTCATCCGGAGCTCCGTTTTTGTAAAAATCGACTTCAAAGTTTGTTCAACTTATAAACGATTTAGTACAATTTGCTTATCCTGTTCCACTGTTCTGGTTGTCTCTTATCTTTAATTATCTCACAAACGATGATAATTTGATGTTGAAACAATAGAAAATGTGTCTACTGATTATTCATTTTGTTGGGGCAGTGTGAGAAATAAAAGAATACTTATAATATTTAATGAACTCGTTTAATGCGTATGTCTGTTAAGAGAGAATTCGATCTACTTTGATCGGTGATCAACGCGACTATGAAATTATATGATAGCCGTTAGCGGCCGAACCGCCATGAAACATGTGTACATAATTTTTAATTGAACATACTAACACATTTTTTATTCTTTTTTACTACTTACTACTACAATGCTAAAATAATTATTGAAAATGTCCTCCTCGTTGCTGCGGACATAAGTTTGCTCGACGAATTAATTACATCTAAACAGATTGTACATACAGTTTGTTTCCACGTGGTAACTGACTTGATTCGCCCGTTTAATTATTTCAACAATTGAATATTGTCGGACGACCGCGCCTTTATTAGCGCTTACTTTGATCCGGTCAAACGTGTAGCAATTGAAACTGGACGGCACTAGTCTAATTTACGGGTTGAAACACGTGAATACCGAACCCGTCGATCACCGTACGCCCCAGTCATCCACAGGCATGACATATTAGCAGCAGAGACACGATATATCGTATAATCCTGCACGAAAGGCTACACAGTGTGACGCCCGATTCCCCGTTTAGTTGATCGGAAGCTGAGCCTATCGTGAAGTTGTCAGACCGCTATCGCACAGGTGGCTCAGTCGGTCGACTTGGCTGCCATTATCGAATGAGGATTATCAATTAAGCAACGAACAAAGGTCTTGTCTACGACAATCGAACACGCGGAGAACGTTAATGATTCATCGATCGCTTCTGATACGTAACATCGACCGTATTGACTAGGCGACTAGACTTACCTCTCCCTCTCCCTCTCTCTCTCTCCCTCGGCGTATGTGTGCGTGACAGCCGTCATCTTCCGTTAATTGGATCTTGTACGTTCCGTATAATCGTGGAAAGTTATTCCGTTCCGAATGCCAAGGAACTATGGCACCTAATGGAGATGTCGAGGAGTCTTGTGGTTACCGGTTAATTGAGGGATTCCGATCAGACTTCGCCGTTTCCCGATTAGAACGCAAACTGACAGAGAACGAGAAAGCGTAGGATAGATAAATTATTATACGAGAACTGAGAATGCGCTCGAGGAAAATTGAGACCATGATATTATTACCGAACTTTGGAAAATCATAATTTACCTAGCCACTTGCTAGTCAGCTCTACAGTCATTTATGTATATCCACGAGAAATTATGAAAGAAGCAAATTTGTGGCCATTAACCCGTTGAGGATCGTTTTCGTCAATGTTCCTAGCAGATCGAACATGTTCACGGTAACCGACGTCCTCTGTCAATTCTGCTTTCCGGATTATTACGACAGGATTGCGTAGAAGCCGTTTACCCAGCAGGTGTTGCACAAGCGGTTGCCGTAGAGCGGCGGGGGTCAGGGCGCAGGTCGGGGCCGCACGACGTTTGCCGGAAATTGTAAACGTCGTTGAATCGCGTGCAGCCGGAAGGTGCGACTGACAGTATTCGGACTCCGTAACGCGCGCCGGAGACTGCCGCCGCTGTTGTTCGGCTTTCGTGCCTCGCACAGGAACTTCGGGGAAACCGCTACGACGATGTTGTTCCTCTAGGATGATGGCACTGGATGGATATCCATTCGAAGTTGGAAGATTGCGCGCAATTATCCTCCCCCGAGAACTTCCGTTGCGTGAGAAACTTTTCAGTGACAATTAACCGTCTCTGCTCGTTGTAACCTGCAAGTAAATTGTAATTGATACTTCCCACTGATCGAAAATTACATGTCGTTTAATTTAAATACTTCGTTCACTGAGATTTTCTTCTATGCTTTCATCAAAATGCATTTCGTACGTCTGATATTGCGACTAAATCTCCCAGAACTCCCACGAGTGCCATTCTGTGCGTACGAGTTTGGATATCAGACTCTAAATCTTAACAATACGTTTATCGTTCGTTATGCTGAGAAATGTTATACAGCCAAATCTGTTTCCAATAGACGGGAATGTAATTGCGACAGAACCATATTTTCGATTGATTCATGATGCTATCAAAAGGTTTGAGATCGTCGAGGATTCAATAATATCGAATACCGTATCAGGACACGGTCGTGAGGTGTACGATATAGGGACGCCTATCAGGGAAGAACGATGGAAATCAAGCTGTCCTTCTCTCGCCGGCCGACTCTTCCGTGCGATGTACGATCACGTGACAGAACCTTCTGGTGTCTGGCACCGAAACGATCAGGAATCGATGTTCACGCGTGCCTTGACTCGCTCCGACATAGCTAGTGAATGTTCGTGCCGTCGAGTACGCGGCTATTCGTGGTATTCCGACACGAGTACCCCTCGCCCACTCTGGCCGACGTTACACATCGCGTGGTGCTTCTACAAAGCGCTTTCTGCCCGGCGGATCGCCGGCCGAGTCGTAAATACGACGTCGGCAACAAAGTGGACGAGATGATGAAGAGCGAATGTGGCGTCTGGTAGGTGGTTCTTCTCGATCGCTTGTCACGACCTTCTCGCAGTTGTAGAAGACGACAGAACGGATAGGGTGTGAAGCGAGACGGGGACAGGAATGCGTATAAACATGCGAGGCATGCGCTTTGCCTCTCATCTTTCACTCATTTTCCAAGTCTCTTATTTAAATACGTGTATATACAGGGTGGTCCGGAATTCGTAGTACAACCTGGCAGGGGATGATTCTACGTTAAAAAATAAGAAAATATTTTGGTATAACATTTTCTCATTCGGCACTCCGATTTCGAGAAAATCGATTTTGAACTTTGAAAAATCTTAGTACGATTTAGTACAATTTGCTCGTGTATTTCCCTGCTGATTGTGTCTCTTAATTAATTAAAACAATAATTAAAAAAAAATAAGCGTTTTGTATTGTAGCATTTTGATACTAAATGTAAAAAATATAAAGTATAACAAAGAATAAAAAATAAGTAATCAACAAAAACACTTTGTAATGTATTAACCAAACAATCATCAATGTTTGTAAACACTGATCCGGACAGAGACACAATCAGCAGGGAAATATTCAGCAGGGAAATATTATATTTATTTAAATATTAATTTCTCAAAGTTCAAAATCGATTTTCTCGAAATCGGAGTGCCGAATGAAAAAATGTTATACCAAAATGTTTTCTTATTTTTTAACGTAGAATCATCCCCTGCCCGGTTGTACTACGAATTCCGGACCACCCTGTAGTATTGGCGCAATAGCAATTCTTGAAGATTTAAAAGATCTTTAAGGACGTTGGGTAGATCACTCAGGCGGTGAGAGGGGTAGTCCTATGCTTATACATGGGTGCTCTGTCGTGACACCAACCTTAGATAAAAATATTTGAATTCGTTAAATATCGTATTTATCAATGAATTTAGAAAGAAATTAGTATGAAATAACTCTATTTAGTGTTAAGAATATAAAGATATCCTTGCGATAGACATAAAAGTTAATATTATTGAATTAAAAATATTTTGTAGCGAGTAGTAAAATCTGGGAACGAGAATCCTATCAATATGTTTCCTTTTCGTTCAATTATCGAAACAATTCAGTTGTAAATTCGCATTTTTCTTGTTTCAAATTATTCAAAAATGTTTCAAGATTCTATTACACTTTTACTCTTAACGATCTTACCATTTTTAACAAGTCTATTTAACAATAATGACAAGATTTCTACTATCTCCCATAAGAGCCCGTGTATAAGGATATAAGTTTGACATAGATTTATTTAAAAACTACGTTGTCAATCGTTCTGAAACTTTAACACAATATTTTCCATGCTTCCACTAGTAGATAAAAATAATTTTCAAAACGATTTTATCATATTCATTCCGGTATCCAACCTCCTTAAGCGAAATGAAAAAGCAACCATTTAACAGCGTCAGAGGTGAAAACCAGAAGCCGAATGGACACGGTTGGCGATGGTGAACGCCGAAGAAGGACAGAATTACTTGGTACGGCGTATCGGGTAAACGATCGCCAAGGGGGTAAGATCGTTGTCGCTGTCGAGGTAGGGGGTGACAGCCCCCAGAAGAGCAACGAGTCGTGTCTCACCGAACAACCAAGCTTCTTTACACCCGATGAGGCGACGTTGACCTCGCACGCTTGCCAAAGTTTAATGCACTTTTGATTTTCGTCGACGGCGCGATCGCGCACGGTCGCCGCTCCGGCGCCGCGGATACGCTTTCTTCCTCCGCTTTTCATTCGACCCCTTCGCTCTGTCTCTCTCTCCCTCTCTGTGTTCGTTTCGCTCCTCCTTCTCATTCGGCGGTTCGTGACTATTCGTTTCGTCCGTTCTTTTACATCCGATTTACTGGCACACGGTTCTTTCTCATCTTTCTGCCTGCGTCGCTACACTCCACCGCGCTGTTTCTTACGACCGCGACGGTTCGCCACGTCCGACACCGGAGAGAGATATCTTCCCATCCTCGTGTTCTATTTGCCAAGCTTTCTTCGTTATCTCTCGTTGCTTTTTGACGTTCCGTCGTTCATTCCGTGTATTATATCTTATCAATTTTTGAATGCTGTTAAATGTATCAGATTTATCTGCAGTTGACGTAGAATCACATTATTTATTTATTGTTATTTCATTAGTCGTCAGTTTCTTCGAGATTACCGATAGTAATTGAAATAATGGGATAATAATGTGACAATGACAAATGTATCGCGTACTAACATTATCATCGTTTATCCCGATTCTGTGATCGCATGAAATACGTATTATGCAAAAGAGCGCGCGCAGGAGTCGGGTACGAGTCGCTCTTAAATCGAGCAATCGACCGCGCGGAAGAGTCCGGTGGCCCCAGTCCTTTCTTGCATGGTTACACGTGTCATTGCGCTTACGAGCGATGTAAAAGGAGCAAATTTGCATATAAAGCGATTAATTTATCACGAACCCCGAATTGCTTCCTCTGGCAAATCGTCGTTTTATTATTCTATTTCCACGCTACCAAAACAGACAATTTATCGTTGACATTTACTTTAATTGCATCAAAGTTGTACTGACGCAATATTGGCTTCGTTCTATACATATGTATTGTCTAAATCGACAAAGCAAATCCTCCTAAAATTCCTTACGTTTAAAAATAGAAATTACCGGCTCCGAGACACGGATATCTGTGTACGAATAATTTAATTCATATTCAGCTGGACACGCCGCACGTTTCAAGGAAAAACCCACGGGTCGTTGCACAGGTTTTTCGATTGGATTCATTAAAAAATATCGAGCTATCGAGAATCTGTCATTCGATTAGCGGCAGGATACCACGGACTGGCAAGGCACAAAGCCAGCCGGGGATTTAATTTCGTTCGCGTACAGTCGCGTCACCGTGACGATCCCGGTCCGAATGAAACGTAGGAGGATATCGTCGGAAACGCGTGGGAAAGCAGGTTCCGCACGTCTGCTTTAAAGCATCGACCGAGCCGGGCTTTTTCGCGGGCGCACGGTACGTTATCCTGCTTTTGTCTTCCGGCTCGCGAGGATGCAGAACGGAGTTCGAGTAAACGAGATTTCTTTGTTTCTTGACCGAGGAAGCTTGTACTCCGGATTTTTCTTCCCCTCTTTGGTTATCACGTTTTTCCACCGTGAAACGCAACACTCGCGCTCAATGGCAAAGTTGTGTCATATTTAACGTGAAGAGGACAACTTTCAAAGTGCTTGTCGTTCTCCTTGTTTGACGGTGATCGTTCACGGAGCGTTACTCCACATTTTAAGTACTCTTTTATTGGATGATTCATAAAATTCGTAGATATTTAAGAACAGCAGTACAAGTTGAAAATGGAGCGATCATCTTTTCATGCTGGAAATTTTTAATACATTTTAAGAACTGCGCAATAACGTTTCTGCTCCGTGAATAATCATTTAAGTATTCTTGGACAGTTTATCCGACAGTGGATCAGGCAATAATTCAAAATGATATCCAAATGCAAGAGCTTTAATTTTCCTTCGCGTTGCACACACACGGTTTGAACTGTTATATAAGTCACGTCGTTAGTACAGATTATCCGTTTCAAAGTAACGCGTCTGTCTCTCTGTCGTGGAAATCTTTTATTTATCTCGTTTTAATACTCCCCATTTATAATCCGCAACGTATCTCCGCGTAGGAGGGCTTTCGTGCTCGCGAACCGATGACATTTACACGGTCGCGAATAAAGGTTACGTCGCATTCATTTATAAATGCCCTTGCGCAAAGGTTCCGCATTGCGCGCAAGAGTTTATCGAATACCAAGCAAATCAAGACGATTAATTAACACTTAATTAAACGTTTAATTTTACTTGCTAATTGAAAATGCATTTTTTCATCGCAACTCTTTTATTCGTAAAAAAAAACAGTACGAAATTTCGCAAAAATGATTCGCATAATAATCCGGACACTGTACTCGGTAGTTTTGCAAAAGGGAAGAAAATAAACGAGCGACATTCATTTATTTTTGGAGAAATTTAATTAAAACGTGGTCGCCAGGAGGGAGAGTCCAGTTTTCCCCCGATCTAAAAATCAACGACCGCGCACGTACACATAGGGAATTTCGGTGAGCGACCTTAAAACTGGTGCAATCAATTCGCTCGCTCTCTCTCTCTCCTTTTATTCTTAGTTAGCATAACGAGGTTGTGCAAAGGCATAAGCGAACGAAAATGGGCTGTCGAATATCTGGAGCGTAAAATGAACGGATTTTAAAATAGTTGAGCGTTCACGGCCGGTTAGCCGCGATGGCCCATTATACATATGTACTGGACGCTGGAATCGAATTATCGATTCGAACTTTGCCCCGGCCCTCGTACGAGACATTCACGTAAGCACGGTGTTATCCAAGTATCGTAATCAGAATCGACCACCTATACCGACCACTAAAATTGTTTTCCTACAAACCTGTTCCTGATAGAGATAGAGCTCGCTCTTATCGTCAACGTCCCCCATTTCTTTTTTCCTGTACGTTTTGCATTTCCCTTTTTTTGTTCTTGCTTCTTATCGCTTTAGCGCCGCGAGAGCGCAGGTGCGCGGGTCTTGTTGTCATTTCCAAACGAAAAACTCGTACGAAATAATTTACGAGACGCGTAATCCGCGAGGTCTCTGCCTCGAATTGGTCGTTCCACGGCTGCTCGAGACCGGCGGAGAGAATTTCGTTACAGCGAGTTCTTGAAAATTAATATAAACGCAATATATTTTTTAGCTCTTTGATGAAATTGCTCTCTTGAAGCTGCCCCCGTAAACTGCCACATTCGTCACGCACTGTTTACTTTCAAAAAGATACTCTACAGACGAATGTAACCC
>SMSR01012207.1:0-10154 GCA_019453355.1 Ceratina japonica
AATACAGCATAATACATGTTATTCATAAAATGGGTACGAATATGTATACATGAGACTCACTTTATGCAGAATAATCGACTATTGGTGGGCACAATTTTAAGTCCTTATTCTAGAATTTCTTAGCTCCCTGCATATGTTTTAACATATGTAATAACAATTTTATACACATAATAATCATCTTCATTTTCGTATTCTTGATTTTACGTTATATTGGCATCTACACTCACTCTAAAGATTTTTCAATTAACAGTCAAACAGCANTTTGAGACGGTTAAGACACCAAAAAGAGAGGGAAGACGAGGAATTAATAAGAAACAATGAAAATATTTTGAGACGGTTGAAACACCAAAAAGAGAGGGAAGACGAGGAATTCAGAAACAATGAAAATATTTTGAGACGGTTGAGAATCCAAAAAGAGAGGGAAGACGAGGAATTCAGAAACAATGAAAATATTTTGAGACGGTTGAGACACCAAAAAGAGAGGGAAGACGAGGAATTAATAAGAAACAATGAAAATATTTTGAGACGGTTGAGACACCAAAAAGAGAGGGAAGACGAGGAATTAAGAAACAATGAAAATATTTTGAGACGGTTAAGACACCAAAAAGAGAGGGAAGACGAGGAATTAATAAGAAACAATGAAAATATTTTGAGACGGTTGAAACACCAAAAAGAGAGGGAAGACGAGGAATTCAGAAACAATGAAAATATTTTGAGACGGTTGAGAATCCAAAAAGAGAGGGAAGACGAGGAATTCAGAAACAATGAAAATATTTTGAGACGGTTGAGACACCAAAAAGAGAGGGAAGACGAGGAATTAATAAGAAACAATGAAAATATTTTGAGACGGTTGAGACACCAAAAAGAGAGGGAAGACGAGGAATTAAGAAACAATGAAAATATTTTGAGACGGTTAAGACACCAAAAAGAGAGGGAAGACGAGGAATTAATAAGAAACAATGAAAATATTTTGAGACGGTTGAAACACCAAAAAGAGAGGGAAGACGAGGAATTCAGAAACAATGAAAATATTTTGAGACGGTTGAGAATCCAAAAAGAGAGGGAAGACGAGGAATTCAGAAACAATGAAAATATTTTGAGACGGTTGAGACACCAAAAAGAGAGGGAAGACGAGGAATTAATAAGAAACAATGAAAATATTTTGAGACGGTTGAGACACCAAAAAGAGAGGGAAGACGAGGAATTAAGAAACAATGAAAATATTTTGAGACGGTTAAGACACCAAAAAGAGAGGGAAGACGAGGAATTAATAAGAAACAATGAAAATATTTTGAGACGGTTGAAACACCAAAAAGAGAGGGAAGACGAGGAATTCAGAAACAATGAAAATATTTTGAGACGGTTGAGAATCCAAAAAGAGAGGGAAGACGAGGAATTCAGAAACAATGAAAATATTTTGAGACGGTTGAGACACCAAAAAGAGAGGGAAGACGAGGAATTAATAAGAAACAATGAAAATATTTTGAGACGGTTGAGACACCAAAAAGAGAGGGAAGACGAGGAATTAAGAAACAATGAAAATATTTTGAGACGGTTAAGACACCAAAAAGAGAGGGAAGACGAGGAATTAATAAGAAACAATGAAAATATTTTGAGACGGTTGAAACACCAAAAAGAGAGGGAAGACGAGGAATTCAGAAACAATGAAAATATTTTGAGACGGTTGAGAATCCAAAAAGAGAGGGAAGACGAGGAATTCAGAAACAATGAAAATATTTTGAGACGGTTGAGACACCAAAAAGAGAGGGAAGACGAGGAATTAATAAGAAACAATGAAAATATTTTGAGACGGTTGAGACACCAAAAAGAGAGGGAAGACGAGGAATTAAGAAACAATGAAAATATTTTGAGACGGTTAAGACACCAAAAAGAGAGGGAAGACGAGGAATTAATAAGAAACAATGAAAATATTTTGAGACGGTTGAAACACCAAAAAGAGAGGGAAGACGAGGAATTCAGAAACAATGAAAATATTTTGAGACGGTTGAGAATCCAAAAAGAGAGGGAAGACGAGGAATTCAGAAACAATGAAAATATTTTGAGACGGTTGAGACACCAAAAAGAGAGGGAAGACGAGGAATTAATAAGAAACAATGAAAATATTTTGAGACGGTTGAGACACCAAAAAGAGAGGGAAGACGAGGAATTAAGAAACAATGAAAATATTTTGAGACGGTTAAGACACCAAAAAGAGAGGGAAGACGAGGAATTAATAAGAAACAATGAAAATATTTTGAGACGGTTGAAACACCAAAAAGAGAGGGAAGACGAGGAATTCAGAAACAATGAAAATATTTTGAGACGGTTGAGAATCCAAAAAGAGAGGGAAGACGAGGAATTCAGAAACAATGAAAATATTTTGAGACGGTTGAGACACCAAAAAGAGAGGGAAGACGAGGAATTAATAAGAAACAATGAAAATATTTTGAGACGGTTGAGACACCAAAAAGAGAGGGAAGACGAGGAATTAAGAAACAATGAAAATATTTTGAGACGGTTAAGACACCAAAAAGAGAGGGAAGACGAGGAATTAATAAGAAACAATGAAAATATTTTGAGACGGTTGAAACACCAAAAAGAGAGGGAAGACGAGGAATTCAGAAACAATGAAAATATTTTGAGACGGTTGAGAATCCAAAAAGAGAGGGAAGACGAGGAATTCAGAAACAATGAAAATATTTTGAGACGGTTGAGACACCAAAAAGAGAGGGAAGACGAGGAATTAATAAGAAACAATGAAAATATTTTGAGACGGTTGAGACACCAAAAAGAGAGGGAAGACGAGGAATTAAGAAACAATGAAAATATTTTGAGACGGTTAAGACACCAAAAAGAGAGGGAAGACGAGGAATTAATAAGAAACAATGAAAATATTTTGAGACGGTTGAAACACCAAAAAGAGAGGGAAGACGAGGAATTCAGAAACAATGAAAATATTTTGAGACGGTTGAGAATCCAAAAAGAGAGGGAAGACGAGGAATTCAGAAACAATGAAAATATTTTGAGACGGTTGAGACACCAAAAAGAGAGGGAAGACGAGGAATTAATAAGAAACAATGAAAATATTTTGAGACGGTTGAGACACCAAAAAGAGAGGGAAGACGAGGAATTAAGAAACAATGAAAATATTTTGAGACGGTTAAGACACCAAAAAGAGAGGGAAGACGAGGAATTAATAAGAAACAATGAAAATATTTTGAGACGGTTGAAACACCAAAAAGAGAGGGAAGACGAGGAATTCAGAAACAATGAAAATATTTTGAGACGGTTGAGAATCCAAAAAGAGAGGGAAGACGAGGAATTCAGAAACAATGAAAATATTTTGAGACGGTTGAGACACCAAAAAGAGAGGGAAGACGAGGAATTAATAAGAAACAATGAAAATATTTTGAGACGGTTGAGACACCAAAAAGAGAGGGAAGACGAGGAATTAAGAAACAATGAAAATATTTTGAGACGGTTAAGACACCAAAAAGAGAGGGAAGACGAGGAATTAATAAGAAACAATGAAAATATTTTGAGACGGTTGAAACACCAAAAAGAGAGGGAAGACGAGGAATTCAGAAACAATGAAAATATTTTGAGACGGTTGAGAATCCAAAAAGAGAGGGAAGACGAGGAATTCAGAAACAATGAAAATATTTTGAGACGGTTGAGACACCAAAAAGAGAGGGAAGACGAGGAATTAATAAGAAACAATGAAAATATTTTGAGACGGTTGAGACACCAAAAAGAGAGGGAAGACGAGGAATTAAGAAACAATGAAAATATTTTGAGACGGTTAAGACACCAAAAAGAGAGGGAAGACGAGGAATTAATAAGAAACAATGAAAATATTTTGAGACGGTTGAAACACCAAAAAGAGAGGGAAGACGAGGAATTCAGAAACAATGAAAATATTTTGAGACGGTTGAGAATCCAAAAAGAGAGGGAAGACGAGGAATTCAGAAACAATGAAAATATTTTGAGACGGTTGAGACACCAAAAAGAGAGGGAAGACGAGGAATTAATAAGAAACAATGAAAATATTTTGAGACGGTTGAGACACCAAAAAGAGAGGGAAGACGAGGAATTAAGAAACAATGAAAATATTTTGAGACGGTTAAGACACCAAAAAGAGAGGGAAGACGAGGAATTAATAAGAAACAATGAAAATATTTTGAGACGGTTGAAACACCAAAAAGAGAGGGAAGACGAGGAATTCAGAAACAATGAAAATATTTTGAGACGGTTGAGAATCCAAAAAGAGAGGGAAGACGAGGAATTCAGAAACAATGAAAATATTTTGAGACGGTTGAGACACCAAAAAGAGAGGGAAGACGAGGAATTAATAAGAAACAATGAAAATATTTTGAGACGGTTGAGACACCAAAAAGAGAGGGAAGACGAGGAATTAAGAAACAATGAAAATATTTTGAGACGGTTAAGACACCAAAAAGAGAGGGAAGACGAGGAATTAATAAGAAACAATGAAAATATTTTGAGACGGTTGAAACACCAAAAAGAGAGGGAAGACGAGGAATTCAGAAACAATGAAAATATTTTGAGACGGTTGAGAATCCAAAAAGAGAGGGAAGACGAGGAATTCAGAAACAATGAAAATATTTTGAGACGGTTGAGACACCAAAAAGAGAGGGAAGACGAGGAATTAATAAGAAACAATGAAAATATTTTGAGACGGTTGAGACACCAAAAAGAGAGGGAAGACGAGGAATTAAGAAACAATGAAAATATTTTGAGACGGTTAAGACACCAAAAAGAGAGGGAAGACGAGGAATTAATAAGAAACAATGAAAATATTTTGAGACGGTTGAAACACCAAAAAGAGAGGGAAGACGAGGAATTCAGAAACAATGAAAATATTTTGAGACGGTTGAGAATCCAAAAAGAGAGGGAAGACGAGGAATTCAGAAACAATGAAAATATTTTGAGACGGTTGAGACACCAAAAAGAGAGGGAAGACGAGGAATTAATAAGAAACAATGAAAATATTTTGAGACGGTTGAGACACCAAAAAGAGAGGGAAGACGAGGAATTAAGAAACAATGAAAATATTTTGAGACGGTTAAGACACCAAAAAGAGAGGGAAGACGAGGAATTAATAAGAAACAATGAAAATATTTTGAGACGGTTGAAACACCAAAAAGAGAGGGAAGACGAGGAATTCAGAAACAATGAAAATATTTTGAGACGGTTGAGAATCCAAAAAGAGAGGGAAGACGAGGAATTCAGAAACAATGAAAATATTTTGAGACGGTTGAGACACCAAAAAGAGAGGGAAGACGAGGAATTAATAAGAAACAATGAAAATATTTTGAGACGGTTGAGACACCAAAAAGAGAGGGAAGACGAGGAATTAAGAAACAATGAAAATATTTTGAGACGGTTAAGACACCAAAAAGAGAGGGAAGACGAGGAATTAATAAGAAACAATGAAAATATTTTGAGACGGTTGAAACACCAAAAAGAGAGGGAAGACGAGGAATTCAGAAACAATGAAAATATTTTGAGACGGTTGAGAATCCAAAAAGAGAGGGAAGACGAGGAATTCAGAAACAATGAAAATATTTTGAGACGGTTGAGACACCAAAAAGAGAGGGAAGACGAGGAATTAATAAGAAACAATGAAAATATTTTGAGACGGTTGAGACACCAAAAAGAGAGGGAAGACGAGGAATTAAGAAACAATGAAAATATTTTGAGACGGTTAAGACACCAAAAAGAGAGGGAAGACGAGGAATTAATAAGAAACAATGAAAATATTTTGAGACGGTTGAAACACCAAAAAGAGAGGGAAGACGAGGAATTCAGAAACAATGAAAATATTTTGAGACGGTTGAGAATCCAAAAAGAGAGGGAAGACGAGGAATTCAGAAACAATGAAAATATTTTGAGACGGTTGAGACACCAAAAAGAGAGGGAAGACGAGGAATTAATAAGAAACAATGAAAATATTTTGAGACGGTTGAGACACCAAAAAGAGAGGGAAGACGAGGAATTAAGAAACAATGAAAATATTTTGAGACGGTTAAGACACCAAAAAGAGAGGGAAGACGAGGAATTAATAAGAAACAATGAAAATATTTTGAGACGGTTGAAACACCAAAAAGAGAGGGAAGACGAGGAATTCAGAAACAATGAAAATATTTTGAGACGGTTGAGAATCCAAAAAGAGAGGGAAGACGAGGAATTCAGAAACAATGAAAATATTTTGAGACGGTTGAGACACCAAAAAGAGAGGGAAGACGAGGAATTAATAAGAAACAATGAAAATATTTTGAGACGGTTGAGACACCAAAAAGAGAGGGAAGACGAGGAATTAAGAAACAATGAAAATATTTTGAGACGGTTAAGACACCAAAAAGAGAGGGAAGACGAGGAATTAATAAGAAACAATGAAAATATTTTGAGACGGTTGAAACACCAAAAAGAGAGGGAAGACGAGGAATTCAGAAACAATGAAAATATTTTGAGACGGTTGAGAATCCAAAAAGAGAGGGAAGACGAGGAATTCAGAAACAATGAAAATATTTTGAGACGGTTGAGACACCAAAAAGAGAGGGAAGACGAGGAATTAATAAGAAACAATGAAAATATTTTGAGACGGTTGAGACACCAAAAAGAGAGGGAAGACGAGGAATTAAGAAACAATGAAAATATTTTGAGACGGTTAAGACACCAAAAAGAGAGGGAAGACGAGGAATTAATAAGAAACAATGAAAATATTTTGAGACGGTTGAAACACCAAAAAGAGAGGGAAGACGAGGAATTCAGAAACAATGAAAATATTTTGAGACGGTTGAGAATCCAAAAAGAGAGGGAAGACGAGGAATTCAGAAACAATGAAAATATTTTGAGACGGTTGAGACACCAAAAAGAGAGGGAAGACGAGGAATTAATAAGAAACAATGAAAATATTTTGAGACGGTTGAGACACCAAAAAGAGAGGGAAGACGAGGAATTAAGAAACAATGAAAATATTTTGAGACGGTTAAGACACCAAAAAGAGAGGGAAGACGAGGAATTAATAAGAAACAATGAAAATATTTTGAGACGGTTGAAACACCAAAAAGAGAGGGAAGACGAGGAATTCAGAAACAATGAAAATATTTTGAGACGGTTGAGAATCCAAAAAGAGAGGGAAGACGAGGAATTCAGAAACAATGAAAATATTTTGAGACGGTTGAGACACCAAAAAGAGAGGGAAGACGAGGAATTAATAAGAAACAATGAAAATATTTTGAGACGGTTGAGACACCAAAAAGAGAGGGAAGACGAGGAATTAAGAAACAATGAAAATATTTTGAGACGGTTAAGACACCAAAAAGAGAGGGAAGACGAGGAATTAATAAGAAACAATGAAAATATTTTGAGACGGTTGAAACACCAAAAAGAGAGGGAAGACGAGGAATTCAGAAACAATGAAAATATTTTGAGACGGTTGAGAATCCAAAAAGAGAGGGAAGACGAGGAATTCAGAAACAATGAAAATATTTTGAGACGGTTGAGACACCAAAAAGAGAGGGAAGACGAGGAATTAATAAGAAACAATGAAAATATTTTGAGACGGTTGAGACACCAAAAAGAGAGGGAAGACGAGGAATTAAGAAACAATGAAAATATTTTGAGACGGTTAAGACACCAAAAAGAGAGGGAAGACGAGGAATTAATAAGAAACAATGAAAATATTTTGAGACGGTTGAAACACCAAAAAGAGAGGGAAGACGAGGAATTCAGAAACAATGAAAATATTTTGAGACGGTTGAGAATCCAAAAAGAGAGGGAAGACGAGGAATTCAGAAACAATGAAAATATTTTGAGACGGTTGAGACACCAAAAAGAGAGGGAAGACGAGGAATTAATAAGAAACAATGAAAATATTTTGAGACGGTTGAGACACCAAAAAGAGAGGGAAGACGAGGAATTAAGAAACAATGAAAATATTTTGAGACGATCGAGACATCAAAGAGAAAGGGAAGACGTGCAAATCAAAATTGTTGAAAACAAAATAAGGCGGTTGAATTTACAAATACAGAGAAAAAACAAGGGATTCAAGAATGTTGAAAATGAAAAGAAACGGATGAAATATCAAAGTGAAAGGGAAGACGCGAGCAAATCAAAATTGTTGAAAACAAAATAAGGCGGTTGAATTTACAAATACAGAGAAAAGACAGACAAGGGATTCAAGAATGCTGAAAATGAAAAGAAACGGATGAAACATCAAAGACAGCGAGAAAACGAAGAATTTAGAAATGTTGAAAATATTATCAGGAAGCAGCAACTTCAAGAGAAAAGGAATGATATAGAACTCAGGATAAAAGAAAATCGAGCAAAGAAACAAAGAATGAACAATAAAAATGATCTGCATAAAGTCAAGGCTGCTCGAAAACAAAGAGGAATTTAATGCAGAGATTAAGAGAAAGTGATAAAAATAGATCTTATAAAACAGTTATAAGGTTGCACGCAGAGTATATGTTTAGGAAAAAGGTTTTCCTATCTTTTTTCCAAATTCGAATTTTGCGTAACAAAGTCATAGAGATAATACGTATAGAGGAGGGAAGACAGCCGTGATCGTGATAGACCATTAGAAAAAGAGACAAGATAAGGGTAGCGATACTCTCTCTCTTGAATTACTTGAATTGAAGCAAGATAGCGTCACTACCCTGACTCTTCTCTTCATCCTCTCTTCATCTTCTCTTTCTCTAATACATATACCATTTCCTTTTACACGTAACCGCATGGTTCACCTACTCTATATGTATTATCTCTATGAACAAAGTACTGTACGAAATGGGACTTAAAATAAATAACAAGTAAGATGCAACATAATATTTATAAAAAAGTTTTGTTTCTAGTGGCGTTCAGAGTCCATTTCTCTCGTTTTTTCATCCATCGTTATTTCTAATTTTTGATTCTTTCTACTTTTCTGTATATTAAACATGCAAGTCTTTGACGAAGCCCTAAAAAAATAGAATACGATGCAGTGAACTAAGCCTTTTAAAAGCCCACAGAAAATTAAATTGATTGGCTCAATACTAAAAGACTTATTCTGTTTTGAAATGTGTCCGAATGTAAATGGGAGTCACTTTGTTTCATGTTTCTATCTCCCACGCAATCATTTCAAAGACGCGTCATTTCAAATATTCTATACTTACATACTTCAAACTGCGTCGTATCTGATAAGAATCGCGGTCGATAGGATAGGATAACTCCGAATCAAGACGACAAACGCCTGTAAATATACTAATAAAGTTGAAGAATGTGATTTCTCGACGAAATATAACTTTATTTCTGTATACGTTCACTTCAGCCTTATACAAAACGCATGCACGCGTAATACGAACTTCTAAACGTATTTATTGGTCGTGTCACGTCGTGAGGATGGGCACACAGGCAAGTGTGCAGTTGTTGCAATTGATCAGTGAAAATTTGCAACGCCCGTTTTCTCTCTTTCCTCCTCGCTGAGTTCTGTCAAACTTCTTCCCTTCATGTTGAAGTTCAGTGGTCTTGTTCAACATCAATTGTATATGCTCAAACGTACCGATGAATCATTCTTGATTAAAACATTTACTGACGGATTCGCACGATACAAATTATCAATCATTCTCTCTCTCTCTCTCGCTCTCTAACTTTCTCTCAGGCGTCATTTGACGAACGTTACCTGAGCGTTTCACGGAAACATTACGCGAGATTTTCTCAATGAACACAATAATCAAAACCTATCGAAATATAGGGAACTGTGATAACGATAAGCACACGATTATACGAACTACAAGTGCAACGAACACTTGGCACTTTTCTTTTTACAGGGACTGTCGTACAGAAAATTAAGCTCGAAGGCTCTACGCATGATTCTCTTCTCGAAACACTTTCGCTTTTAACACTAAACCTGCCAACAGTTTTTCTACGCTAACATTCTATATTTATATCTTTTATATTCGAGTGCAACTCTTTACAATTAGTGTCGATGATATTTGCGTCACCAGCTTAAATAATTACAACTCCAGCAAAATGAACAAACAAATTTCGTTCTCATTTCGTTCGTTATAAGAGAATTTCGAAACGGTCTTACAGTTTAGTGTTAAACTGAGTGCTGTAACTTTTACGAAAGGTAAGACGGGCATCCAGAAGGA
>SMSR01012219.1:8051-47177 GCA_019453355.1 Ceratina japonica
CCGCAGGAAACGTATACGGAAAGTTTGTTACTACCGAGATGGCCATGCGACCGTCGATCGATCGACCGGTAGCCCGGTTCGTAACTTCATAACTTATACGTGTAACTTGGTTCTTTTCCACGGGCATCGTACACACGCCCGGCTCGCGCACCGTGAAATAATTCGAGTCTCGTGGGCGTCGCGCGAAAATGTAATTTATAACTTGCGAGTGGGTATCGGATCCTTCGGGATCGCCGCCGCGCCCCTTCGCGTAGAACAACACCTTGGCGTCATAAAGATACAGCGGCATATCGACGCGACCCGTCGTCGTCGTCGTCGTCGTTTCACCCTCTTCGTCCCCCGTTTCCTCGCGCGGCGAAACCAATATCGGCGACGCGAACGAGGACGCTTTCCCATTTTACTGCGCGTCGTAAGCGTTTCGACAACGCTCGCAGTTAAAGTCCGGTGTACTGAACGATACGCCCGATGGGCTAATCTAATCCCCGTTATCTATCCATTAGTTCGCTCTCCGATTTATCGCCGTGAATTATTACCGAGCCGTCCGCGACGCGATCGCCCGACGTTTACGTTACGTTCGTCGGCGTTACGTACTCGCAGAATTTTCGCGAGAGGATCGTCGCGTTATTACGTCGCGTTCGATACATTTATTTCTGTCCGCGGGTCTTCGCGTTTAATCTCAGCTCCCCAATTAAGCGCACGTTTTTCGGAGAACTGTCGGAGGATTAAATTCCTTGTTTAATTTAACGATGATGCCGTTCGCATATTCCCCGTGATTACGTTCCAGCGGGTTATTTACCGTTTTCCATTTTACACCGCTGTAAAAAAGTATTACATTGGGAAACACGTGCGCGAAACTGTTCCGTCGCGTAATTATCCGCGTTAACCAACAAGTAGAAACAGGTACAAAAAGGTTAATCGCGGCGGTTCCCCCGCGCGGCGATTATTCATATCCGGCGTATGAAAATTCCTCGGTTTACCTTCTTTTTTTCTTTCTCCCTTTCTTTCTCTCTCTCCGTCCGCGCGATCGACGGTCGTCCATTCCGCGGCCGAGGAATTCGAAGAAGAACGGAGGCGTTCCGTGGCGTATCGTCGAGCTCGTGGCGTTCGCGTTCCGTAGTAATTACGATTAGAAAGGCTTGACGAGGGTTCGTTCGCCGCGTGCCGAAGCGAAGGAGGATCGGGATCAAAAAGTTGTCGCCGCGAATGAAAAGGGGCGAAGATGAACGCGACCGGCGAATGAAAACTGACAGTGAAACGAGTCCCCGGGTGCGGGACCGCAACGTAATTTTCCGCGGTTACCCGCCGCGCCATTATCCTGAAACCTTGATATATCGCACGGCATAATTACGGGTAATTAGTTGTCACGCGCAATTGGTAATAATGGCCGCGCGCCGGCCAGTCGTTCCGCCTCTTTTCAAATGTAACGCCGCTTAAATATCGACGCGTTCGCCGAATCGATTATATCAGAATCTTCTTTGTCTCCGAGTCCGTTCTCCGGTTTTCTATCGCGACGGCGGCGTCGCACGGGAATCGGAGAAATCGCTGATAAGGCGAGCTCGTTCGTCGGCGACGCCGCCAATTACTTCCAGGGTCGAAAAGTTTCAGACCCCAAACACTTCAAGACTCTCGGTTGCCTCGTGTACCTACTTTTCCGCTTCCTGCTAATTGTTTTAACGGAGATTACAGAGAAACTCTCTCCCAGTCGTTATAAACGTTCGCGGAGATCCTCTGCGGTACCGAGCGCTCTTCCTCTGCGAGACACCTCAGATGTTTCATCCGTTATTATTTACGCGCGTTGCATTCTTTTGGAATCTCTGGGAACGGTCCGAGTCGACGCACAGCGGTCTGCGAAGGCGACTTTTGTAGCCGAAAGTCAAAATATCATCCAACCCGTTTAATATTAACTCGAATTTTACGATTCTGTCTTCAGCACGTTATATACTTCATTAGACAATTATCTAAAATGAATAACATTTTGGATTTGGATGTTCTAAAGGAATTTTAGTTTGTAGGAAAAACATTGCTTTCTAAATACAGACATTGAAAAATCGACTATTGGCCAGAAAAACCGCCTTTTTAAGCCACTGTCCGACGTTCGAATCGACGGGACGTCGTCCGCGACGTTCGAAGTGTTATCCAGTTGCGAAAATCGATGCAACAACGCTGAGCAGATTAAGATAGACCGTACGCTTTCGACGTTCCTGTCATCTTCGCCTATCGAGCGTGTATGTAGGTCGGCGCGGGTAATTGGACGGCACCAACCGTCTGCGTAATCTACTTATGAGCACATAATGTGTCAGCTGCTACTCTCTCTTTGTCGTCTGTGATCTTGGCTCCATTATCCGAATACGTCCTTAGCTTCCGGAACAGTGCATTTCGTGTTTCACAAACCTCTCTCCCCCCGTCGCCGTTTTACAGTTACATCTTGCTCTAATTCGTGCCTCCCCCTTTCGAAGCCGTATTAGCCCGCGTAGCGTGGAAAACGGCGCCCCATTATTTCCGGCCGGAACTATTTATCTTGGGGACGGGATCGTACCGGTTTCTCGTTAATATTTATATCTGCGCCGAGTTAATAACGACTCGCGGGATTCAACACGTTGATAACGCGGTCTCAATTAATTTCATTGGCGAGCCGCGGCGAGAAAAATATGTTTCCCATTTAGAACGTCAAAGTAGAATTTTCTCTCGAGTCCTAAGCGACAGTAATGGAAATTGAAACGTCGTTAGAGCGGCGCTCGCGTTCAACATTTTTTGCGAGATGTGATTGCGCGCGCGCCCGTTTACGAACTTGCGGCGAATTTTTTGACCGCGACGCGCGTTCAGGTAATTGACGGTCGTTATATTCTAAACGCGTGCGGGAATAAATTAATTAGCGGACGGAAACGAATAATTATCCTATTTCTGTTTCAGGTAAGCTGGCTACTAGCGTAGCGGCCGAGATACTTTTCCTCTCATCATCGGGCATACCGTAAGCTTATTAAACAGTTAATTAAACAGCAATTAACCATTAACGAAACGCCCCGGTTCCGTTCGCGCGTTCCTCGCTCGTTTCTAACAATGAAAAGTAACAGTAGCAATAATTCATTGCATCGATGACCGCGGCCGTGCAATTATGCAAGCGTGTGTAGTTTTAATCGCGAGTCGCATTTGAAATTCAATCGCCTCCACGCTCGTTATCACTTTGTAATCTTAAAATGCAACAGGCTCGCGTTAAATATTGATGCGCGCAGAAACCGCGTCTCGCGAAAGGCAATTATTTTTCCGAGAACCAGGTCTCCGACGACTTTCGAGGATTTTCCGCTTACTGAATTTGGCATGTCCGAAATGAAACGACGCGGGGGGAGTGAGAGGAACGTTTACGCGATTCACTGGGCGAAACGGCGGAGCGTGTCCACGAAACGTTCACGGCGACCCAAGGAAACTTGTCTCGCGAAATAATTAAAAGTAGACGGGGCCGCGCGGCGTCAGTTTTAACCGGGAGAGACCCGGGTCTCTCTCATTCAGGGGAATGTAAATGAAGCAGACATTATTAAAGTTGCCACGCTGAAAATGCGGCCCGGCCTACTATACCACTTTCATTAATATCATTAAACTTTCCACGTTAAGAGCTCGGCCACGCCGCCCGACCCTTTTCCGCGTCTCTCTCTCTCTCTCTCTCTCCCCGTTCTTTTCTCCGCTCAAAGTTTGCATTGAAATTCTAGCGCGCGTCCGCCTACCCAAAGACGCGGCCGGGGTAGGACCAGTTTATAGAGCTCTTCGAACGTTTACAAATTGTTTCTCCTCCGTTTCGACCGGCCGTATCTCCTCCCCGTTTAATCCATTACATTAACTTTCCAACCAGTTCTTGTTTACGATAAAATATTTACAATAATTGTTTCCAAAGTACATTTAATTATGAAACTGGCTGGCGGCCGATTCCTTCAAGTAAATCTCCCGGGTGAAACGTTTCACGGTGGTAACTGAATTACAAAAATGTGTACGGAGCGTGTAATAAAAATACCGTTGAAATGATTAACGCCCTCGGCCGGCGCTCTTGGAGATCTCCTCTCATCGCGTTTAATTTTCGGTTTCTGGCTCGTCGAGGAAGGAAAATTAATTTTCCCCGTGGACTCGAGTTAATGAATCCACGGATCTCTTAAACGATTCTTTTGGGCCCGATCGCCGTAACGAGTCGATCGCTAAAGAATTCTCTGTGCCCCGCGTGTACGAGGAGCGCCGTTTTCCGCGAGATCGATGGTCGTGGCAGCAGCGGTTGGGTCAACAACCGTGATGCTTGTCAAAAATTAACCGGCTATCCGGGGGATCGATCGAATCGCGTGACGGGGACGATAGACCGCGTAAGTAAGCCGCATTTTCCTCAACAGATTATTCCGCGTTTAGACCCAACGTATCATTCGAGCGTATAACCCGCGCGAGCGAGCGCGCGCGCGTGCCGGAAGCGCACAAAGGAAGAGGTACCTACCTACTCGCTACTTTATCTCGGTGCTCGAGGCGTCGGGCGGCCGCGCGAGGGAGCGGGGAAAAAAATGAAGAAAACCCTCGCCAGAGAGATTGAATTAAAACCTGAGGAGGAGAGGAAAAAAAGAATTCCGCGTATAAATTCGCTCGCCTCTGAGGAGCAGATAATGCTACCGGATAATGGTCTGCTGGTCGGTCTGCCGCGAGGATCCATAAAAATGAAACGTTTCGCGTGTGACCCTTTGTCGCCGATCTGCCATATATATTTTATTCTTCATTAAAAAAAACGATCGGTGGAAAGTATCGACGTTCGAACACGAGCGGCGACTCGAGGGGCACGTGACTCGGTCGTGTGACGTCTCTTAATGAAACGGGACGATCGATATTTTTATGACTGTTCCCGCCGACTCACGGTGTATGCCTCAATTAATCGATACGTACGCTCAATCGAACCGAGATATAATCATCGTCGAGTAGAAACGCGCTCATAATTGACTCGAACGAGGAATGTTAATCGATTAATCGAAATTGTAGGTAGGCACGGAGCGATCCGCGCTCGCGATTCACGCGGGCCAGCCTCTAATACCGGTCGCGTTTACATCGCGCTCGGTATCCGAAACGGTTCGACACCGCGGGCATAATTCGCGCAACCGTTACGTTGAAATTAAACGCATCGATAATTCCGAGCCCGGCTTGCGAGCGTAGATAAGCTCCGCGTTGAATGCGATTCGCGGCCAACGAGCCGAGACCAGATTCTATGAGGTTCGTCCGAGGTGAGGAAAAAACGCCGATCCATCGTTACTATCCAGTTTCAAGATCGTCGATCTCGGGGAAAGATCCGAAAAGAGATTCCCGTGGGGCGTAGCAAAAATCCTGAAGTACCCTCGTAACGTTCGAACTGCAACAATGCGTTCGTTCGACGAGACGTTGTCGATCGAAGAAATCGAACACGACGTTTCTTAATGAAATACGGGAATGATCGTCATATATCGTTTATGTGCAACGATGCACTCTATGGTGATTCGCAACGATAGGAATCGACGATACGAGAAGAGCTGTAAAAGTGGATAAGAGTCTTTCCTTGTACACGGCGTAGAATTCTAGAAGCGAGGATCGATCGGGGGATTCTCTGGCAATTGTCTTTCGAAGTCGTTTAACAAACTCATCTTTACTCGTCGCGTCGGAGTGTTTCAACTCCTTTTCCCCGGACGGGCTCTCGGCGACGACGACAGGGGACGGACGGGAGAGGGCCGAGAAAAACTCGGACCACCGTGGATCGGCCGAGTCGGTCTATAAAGGCTCGCCGGAGTCGGCACTAGCTCCCGGCAGTACAGTGACTCGGGACACGTTGAACCTCGCAGCTGGCCGATGCACTCTTTTTTTCTCATCGCGCCGCGAGGGGCCTCGTTCAACGATCGTTGCGAATTCATTTATTTTTTTTCCTCTTCCCCCGTGTTTTAATTGCGGTCGGGGCATAAAAATGCGATCGATCGATTTCGTCCGGGACGTGTGTAGAAGTCGCGAGGGAAAACGGCTGGGAAACAATCGCTGCCTCGCTTAGCGGGGTTTCTAATTCTCGTTTCCATCCGGTTAACGAGTTCTCTCCTTTCAAGTTTCACCAGAAAAATGCTCCCGCCCGTGTACACATGCACGTACGCGATTCGTTATCCGCTCGCACGTACCGCTAATTATCATTCTCATCTTTTTTTATTCGTAACACCAGCTCGTCGACGCCGCCGCCGCCGGGAGCGACGCGACCGCGGGGGTCATTAGCGATCTCGACGGAATTCGACGCGCGCGGACAGGGATTATATAACGCCTCTTCCTCGCGACGGCCAGACGTTCGCCGGAACGATCGCGTTCGAATCGTTTGCCGTCTGTCTCTGGCGTCGCGTGACGCCGGACAAAAAGTAAAAAAAGAAAACGAGATAACGGTAGCGTCTCGTACCGGCGAGGAGAAAAATAGCCTCCGGGTGCAATTACTAATTAGTCGTTTAGCGAGTGGCGAGCGTTGTTTCGTTGACTCGAGGGGGAGAGAAGGAAGAGAAAAACGGAGCCAGCAACCCCGTAACGACCTTTTGTCTCAATGTTTCTCCGCGACATCGTGCGCCGCTGCTTTTTAACCGACCGGCTTCCTCCTTCCTTCCTTCCTTTCGCCCGGTCGATCTTCGGCCATCTCCGAGGAAACACCTACCCGGATTTATGAGAAGCCGTGAAAGAAATTCTGCGGCCTCGCTTCCGTCGTTTCGCGGAATCTCGCCGTCGGAACTTAGACGCTTCCATCGCGCCGCGGTCGACGAAAGCTCGAGCTAATTGCCTCGCGTAATTTTCCTCGCCGACGACGACGACGACGGTCGGACTCGTTCGCCGAGCCGATCTCCCGCGATTCGCTCGCTCGAAAGTTTCACGCGGTAACACGATTTCTTTGCCGAAGGATTGATTTCACAAACCGCTAAACATTTTTTATGGTCATCCGATCCGATCTCGTCGCGTTAAACTCGGCTCGTGAAATTAGGTAGTTCGCCTGGTGAAACCCGATATTCCGATTTTTAGCGAGGATCGAGGCGCGAGAATACGGCAAGAATAGGTCGATCGCAAATAAGCGTCCGGTCGCGTGAATCATAGAAGACGTCGGTCCGTTTATTCGAACTGTAATGGACGGACGTAAATTGAACTCGAACGTTCGCCGCCGTATCAACCGGCTATCGACCGGCGACTCATTCCCACTGGGAACTACTTAGCGTATCGATTTTTCCGCGAAGAGGATTCCTTTCGGTATCAATGGCTCGCGCGTTTTCGAGCCGAGCTCGTAGTAATGGAGATTAAACGAAGGATTCTCGGGTCTGGCGCACGTCAGAAGTCAATCACGCGAAGATTTATGACAACGTACGATTAGGATGTTGATGCACGTACAGATCTGCCCGTAGCATTAAAATATCGTTACTCGTTCATTATAAGACGATTTATTTACTTCTTCGATCCGGCCACGCTCGTCGTTTGGATTTCCGTGTAATCTCGGGAAATCCCTCGCGAAAACGAGAGTCCGCGAACACACGCGGCCTACCGTACAATTACATTTTATTCGTTGGAAATTAATTGGACCGGCGCGGCGTCCGATCGGGGAACGGCGCGTTTCTCTCGCCGGGGAAGAGAGCTTAATGCGTACCGTGAAACTCGACATGTTAGACCAGATATACGTGAACTTGTTTTTTATCCGTCCGCGCTTCTGCGTGGTAGCAGCAGCTTATAAGTTTGCGCTATTGAATTACGATGGAAGACATGCACGGGTAATAGTTTCAGGAAGTGGTGCTCGCGTGTCGGTTTGCTTCGATGGTAGCCTGGTATCGCCTGTCGTATCGTATGCTACGTTTAATCCCGGGCGCAATGCCTCCGCCGTTCCCAAGGGGCTACGCGTTAAACTAAGTACCGCGTACTTAGGTACTGTGCACGCGTTACCGTCGGCGTATATCCGTTTCGCGTCGGATCTCTCTGGCCCGTGGCACGTCGAAAAGTCTCTCGCGAGCCCGTTTACCCTTGTTGACCAACGCGAAGTCATGGGATCGATACGAGCGACGAGTCGGGCGTCGACCAATTACGTCCGCGAAGATATCCGGCTTGGATTCGAACGAATTCATTTCGTTAAAAGCTCTCGATCAAAATTAGTATGACAAAATCGATTCGGCGAGTGAATAATTTCAGTGACAGACGGAACGTGTCGGGTAGTAATTGGCGCATCGGGAATTATTCAAGGGTACCGCGGCGGCGCAGTAGGTTTACGGTAGTCGCATTCCGGCGCGTACCTAATAATGTTCAGTGAAAGTTCCCTCTTATGCATGGTCGCCTGTGTTCACAATACAGTTACTGCCGCCAAGCTGGCTCGCTCCATTCTCTCTCTCTGATACGGTATTTTACGATTACCGCGAAAAGAAGTAATACCACCGCGGCTCTCGTTTTTCTTGAACTCCGCGATCGGGGTTTTGCGAGCTACGAGCCGCGCGAGTGAATTACGCTCGAAATTAACGTTTTAGTTTGCGGAAATACGACGTCAAACGGCGTGCTCTGATCCAGAAACCTTTTTTCCCATTCGCCGAGATCCTGATTCGATTGTTTATCCGTAAGGAACCAGGTGTCTCGTTATCAGATCCCGACGCCTGAGCATCTGGAACTCATTGTTCCCGCGCATTCGTTCGATCGAGTGTCCTCTTCCTCGATCTCGATTTTCTCTTCTCCGTTCGCACGGCCAACAACGAATCGCCGGCGCGCGACGTCTTTTAATCGATATTACGCTCGTCGCCCTCGTCGGTCACGATTAACCGGATGACAAAAATTGGGGAATTGCGACGGATCGGATCGCGATAATTTATTTAACGACGGCCACGCGACGCGGGAGTAACGATTTCATTAATTTCCTCGACGCCCTTTTCGCCGTTCGCCGTCCCCCCCCCCCGATTAAAGACTTAACAAACTGATCGGTTGCAAACATGCAAATCGAATCGATTTAATTACGCGGGGCATCGAACGCGGCAATTAACGCGCGAGTAATTTCAATAGTTGGTGTAATCAACTCCTCTGAGCACGTCGGTCACGCGCAAATGTTGCCGTTCACGTGACGCGCGCGCGTTTATTATATAACAGAGCGTCCGCGTGATCGGCAAATTCCCTCGCCGCCGAACCCGTATGCACCTCTCCCTGGACGTCGTTGTACAAGCGCCGCTGCCTGCGACACGTGCACCCGGAAACGATTCGGGGTTTATCCCGGGGATCCCGTTATCGATGGGTTTTATTCCGGGACGGCGTGCCTCAAAAGATGAAAGTGTAACGATACGTAAAGGCAGCCGTCCCGGTCGTTATCTGGCCGGTCGATGCGTCCCCGGCCCGTCCCCGACCCGCTCGGTCCCCGGGCAGCAGCGCGGATTTTTGCGGTCGGACGCAAGGCAGAACCGCGTGCCCGAGCGTATTGTTTCGAACAGTCATTGGTCAGCGGTCGCGTCGATAGCCAACGCGACATATATCATCGCAGTAAATCGAATAATATGATCTCCTGGGCGGATAGTTCGCGGTGAACGCGCAGCTCTAACATGGGAACGGTCCGCGTCCCGTTGCGCAAAGTGCACTGCATTATGGAATAACACGCTGCAGCCTACACTTGATCATTCCGTATCGTTCCATCGTTGCATCATTACCCCAAACACGGTGCAGTTTGTACTTTTTTTCATATACGCGGTCTACTAGTCGCTTTCCCCGTGTATATACGACGCTCTGCGAACGTCGTCTGTTTTCTCGAACGGGTGAACGGGTTAAATCGTCGATTGGGAAAGAGCAGACGACACAGTGTACCGATCGGGATTCATTAGAACGCGGTGAACACAGGTAGGAGCGAGCTACCTGGGAATCTGTTTAACGTATCGCGACGTCACGCTCGAGCGTATCGGGTCTGTCACGGAGCGCGCGGATGCGCGGATCATTAATTTTTTAGCGGGCGATAGAAATCTCGTCGGTCGAAGAGCGCGTAATTAATCACTCGGGGCTCCGACCGGTAGTCGAAACGTCGTTCTCCCCGAAAAAGATGAGCTCTATTAATCGGGGCCTGTAGATCGCGCGTCGAACGAATTTCTCAGATTGGCTCGACGACTCGGTCTGCGCGGAGTTGTAGTAAAGGCATCGTTACCGGCTGTATAAAGCAGCATCGTCACTACCGTCGACAGCCGGTATCAATCGCGACTGTGTGTATCCTCCGGTGCATTTCGCGATAGCCGCTCACCGATAGGTAGCGATGGACGGCCGGCCGATCGATACCCGACGAACACCTTCGGTAACGAAGATGTATCCTTAATCGTTTCTCACGATCGTTTTACTTATTTTTCCGATCGGACCGAATCGATACCCCGGGACGGACGGACGCCGCATCGGATCCAATTTTTACGCCGAGTCTTCTCGCCGGAGCCGGAAGACGAGTACGCGATCGATTCCCCGATACAGTAATTGAATAACTATCCGGACCGGTATCGGTTTTTGAGCAAATCGTTTTTTGTCTCGTCGGGACTCCCGGTCGAGTTTTAATGTCTCCACTTTTTTTCCCCTCGGGCTCGGGGAAAAACGGGGCTGAACGGTATATCTCGGACGTCGTCATAAATAGGTCGGATCGCAAGATTACGCGTTCGAAAAATGGTGAATCACGAAGTCGGCGAGTTTTCCCCGAAACTTTTACAAATTTCGTGAAAAGTTTGCTCATTGAAATGCATCCGATTCCGCGAACTTATCTAAAGCGGTCGCAAACATCTGATTTTCTCCGGTGTAACATCGTTCTCGCCGTTCCAGGTAATTTTCGGGATTCCCCCGGTATATCTCGGGCAAACTTCTTACGCGCGCGGTATCATCGAACTTCCCGCGGTCTCGTTATCTTTCACGTTGTTAGCGAAAAAGTTTCGCGGTGATAAAAATATCGAGCACCGATCGCGTCGATTCGTTCCGCGGTAGAGTTCGATCTCTCGAGGGGGAGAAGCCGCGTCGACGGATAATTGAATCGGTTCGGGCCGATCCGCTTGGAACTCTGTTAACGCGAATTAATTGCGTCGGATACTTAACGCGGCGATCGTACGTAAGCACTTAGGCGGAAGGAAAACGCGCAACAAGTGCGACTGCTCCCTCGATCGTTCGCCGCTGCGTGCTCGCTGGTAGGCGTGAGAAACTGCGCCTCGGCCGATCGAGGGGAAGGGTCGACGGAGGGGAAGCGGTGTGGCGAGTGAAACGTTCGAAAGGTCGCATTTCTCGGATTTTCTCGAGTTCCCGGTGACCTGGAACCGAGAAGTTAGGTCCGCGCAAACAAAGGAAAGGGGAGAGTTACGCCCACGCGCGACCGCGATTCTCCGCGTTCGCCTTCCACTCCCGATCTAACTTTTCCGCCATTATGCTTGGAAATCCGCGCCGGGATCTATCGCGCGGATNAGCGGTAGAGTTCGATCTCTCGAAGGGGAGAAGCCGCGTCGACGGATAATTGAATCGGTTCGGGCCGATCCGCTTGGAACTCCGTTAACGCGAATTAATTGCGTCGGATACTTAACGCGGCGATCGTACGTAAGCACTTAGGCGGAAGGAAAACGCGCAACAAGTGCGACTGCTCCCTCGATCGTTCGCCGCTGCGTGCTCGCTGGTAGGCGTGAGAAACTGCGCCTCGGCCGATCGAGGGGAAGGGTCGACGGAGGGGAAGCGGTGTGGCGAGTGAAACGTTCGAAAGGTCGCATTTCTCGGATTTTCTCGAGTTCCCGGTGACCTGGAACCGAGAAGTTAGGTCCGCGCAAACAAAGGAAAGGGGAGAGTTACGCCCACGCGCGACCGCGATTCTCCGCGTTCGCCTTCCACTCCCGATCTAACTTTTCCGCCATTATGCTTGGAAATCCGCGCCGGGATCTATCGCGCGGATCGAAATTTATGGCTGACCTTTCGCGGCTCTTCGCGTTTTTCTTTACGCGCTCGCCGGTGTTTCAAGTTTCACCGAACGAGACGAGTCGCTAAATTATTATACGCCGAGACGGTACGAAAAAACGATCGGCCGTTCGAAAGGGATAAACTTGCGTCGGCATACGTCTGGGACGCAAATGCAATTTCGCGGCGGCGAGCCGTTCGTAACTTGTGAGTCGCATCAACGTTTCAAAGATTTAAACGTCCGCGCGCGGATCGCTCGGCGTCAGTCCTGTAATCCGTTTCTGTCACGCGGCGGCCGTGTAACGATCGATGAAACTGCCTTTGATTGACGTTCGAAATCTAATATCTGAAATACGTCCGAGAAGGGAGGTGCGGCTCGCCGAGCCGAAAGTCGGAGTCAGCTCCTGGGTAGCTCGGGAGGCAACGAGGTTAATAGTAATCGACTTCCGCGTCATTTTCTCGCCGGAGAGCAACGCGCGAGTCGAGCGAATTTGATTGAGCGCGACATTAATTTCGTTCGCGGCGATATAGAACGTCTCCGATGTCATCGCTTGCACGACGAGTCAATGAGAGCCGGTCGGGATATCTTCGAAGCTCTCGAAAAACGTCGCTGACGACTTAGTAAATCGTTCTGCTCGTCGGCGAGCGATTCTTCGAACCGTGCACCTTCGAGATCGCGATCGTTTCGCCGTGCGTACACGCGCTTCCCTCGGTCTGACGATTAAGCGATATCCGTCAAAACTCGTATATATCAAAACCCGGGGACGGTCGAGTCGTTGTTGAAACGTTGGAAAAACGCGTTTAAACTGTTCTCTCATAAATCCACTTATCGCCGACAACGACTCGTGTTACGTAGCCGCGCGTTTTACGACACCTCGTTATCCGATGATATAGAGCTAAGACCGATATCTAGATGAAATCGCCAAGTGGGAACGGGCACCCGAGAGTGAATAGAGAGCACATACGCGAACAGTCGCGATGCCCGATGCGTTCCCACATCTGGAATCGAGCCCCGATGCCCGATTAGGATTTATAATGCGACTCGTGAGGACCTACTCGAGCCTCCAATCGACGTCTGATACGATTCGGAATATTTTAGTCCCAGAGACCTGCGCGTCTTCTGTAAAATGTCACGGTCGTCTCCTTTCCGACTTCGAGGAAGTCGATTAACAATCGCGAACGTGATTCGAGGCTCGAAAAAATTGTTTTCGGCCAAAGCAGGTGTCATTTCGACGACCTTCGACGATTTATTAACAGAGTTTTCCATTCTGAGAATGTGGATTCTTACGCGGCGACAGGATTCGAGGTACGAATTTCGAAGCGGGACGTCGGTGAGAAAGCGAAAGGTTTTATTTGAATATACGAGACATACGGGAAAGTAACAAGCGCGAAGTACATAGTTAATGCAACGTTTGCCCGGGAAGAATCACAGAAAGCGGCACGCGTCCGTGAATTAAACATGAAGACTCGGTAACACCTGCGTAAACAGCGCGGCGAGAGAGATATCAAATATTTAAATGATGTCATACACCGGGTACGTGTACGCACGGATCCGAGGTACGCGCAGTTGATCCGCGGCTCATGCGTCAATAAGTATTTAAATCGGCGTAAACCGTGATTGAAAGAAAGGAAATGCGAGACCGGCGGTCGGCCGTGCGTTAATATTAATCACGACGTCGCGGCCGCCTGTTTATCGCGCGGTCCCGATCGAGAGCGCGGCGCGAGCCGCTCGGATTAAAAGCGAAATTCGTATTTAAAATCAACGATCCGTGGGTTAATTAGAACGCGTGGGATCGGCGCATCGACACGCGGCGCGTTATTTGCGAGGGCATCAAGAATCGCGACGCGTATTAATCCGACGTTAACAATGACGGGACTCTGCCACCGTTGCTCGCCCGGCCTTCCGTAGGTATACAGTACCTGAATTTAATTTATGTACGTCCGCGCGCGTCACCGTTGGCTCGACGCGCAGCGGTGGTACCTGTTCGCGCTCCGCCGCCGCCTCGACTGCGCGCGTACGTTTACGGGAAGAAGCGGGCTCGCATCGGGCGACGTGACGCGTTACCTGTTCGCGTTTGCCATTGCGTCTATCCTCCGCCGATGCGAATCCATTTATTTTTCCGTTAATGACGTTACGTCGACGAGCCGCGTCGGAACCGAATGAATTTATCGATCTGGATCTAAAAATGAGCGTTGGAGCGAGCGGAGGAGAGCGAAAAGGACGATCGGACGCGCAGACGGGGCTAATGATGGAACTTGAAAGGGTTTTTCTCCGCGCTGCTAGTCCGGATCGGAGTTGGCCGACGTATTTCAGTTTCGCCGACGATGATTCATATTAATTGGCAGGTGTCGGAAGCGTTCAGTGCGTGTAACTCATTCGACGTGAAATATGCGACAGACATTCGCTATTACTTTGAAGCGAAAGCCTCGTTTCCCTTTCCACGGGACCCCTCGAGCACTCCTCTTCGCGTTTGCGTGCGTCAAGTTGGAAACCGCGAAATACGATGATAATAAGTTATCGTCGGTCTGGCCAGCTGACGGAAAATGAATATTATGCCGGTGCACAGGTGCCGTCGACGCCGACGTCGGCTAACGGGAGAGGAGAGAACCTTGGCGGAAGATCTCGTCGGGTCGTGTTTCTCGATGCGCCGCCACGGATCTACGATAAATTCTTATGTACGCGATCGTTTAATGAATATTTCCCGGAAAAAGGCGTATATGTATATATAGATTCGGCGACTTTGAAAGTCAAATCGATTAACATCGCGGGATATTGCGCTCGCTTCTTAGAGCTAGTCGGCTTTGCATAAAATTTGCAGGAAAGTCGCGCGAGTTCCCGGGAACCGAATCATTTGAAATTCAAACATTATGTCACGCGATGAATGTATAGCGGAATTTATAATTTCTCTTGGCGGTGCGCTTCTCTTGGAAGAGCGAATTCTCGAGCGGCGGGACACTTGACTCTGTCGCTGCGTCAAATAACATTTTCTTCTGGTTAGCATAAGCGATTTTTAAACCGCGGCTAGAAAAGTTGTTCCAGCGTGGCTCGCCGATCGATTAAAACGAACGTTTCGGCGATGAAAATCGTCGATCCGATCTCGAAATGTAAACGAGTCTTCTCGGTGGTCAACGGACTGGTCTCGGCGTACAATGAAGTCGGTAGCACCTGTTACGGTGAACGCGTGTTTAGTCTGAAAGCAAAGAGTCGTCGACACGCGTGCACAGAATGCGTTACGCGAGTCCGACGCCGATCACGGTCGTTCGGCTACGCGTCGTGCCTGGAACTGCTACACGGAATCCGTTTGTCTCATCTGAAAGTCGATCTGCGGAAACGAGAAATCGTTCGTAGAACCGGCGCGGACGATTCTTATCGATCTTTAATTTCCCATTACTGTGAAACGTGAGGTTCGCAGCTTGGCTTCGCGACTCAGAACTCCTCGAGAGGTAATTCCATCCGGAGTATATTCATTAACGACATTGCGATTATTAATTTGGCGCGAGCTTGTTATTTCAACCGTTACCCGAGCACGACGACGACGTTTCCTATTGTTGCCGGTACAATATGGAAGACAATGTGGCGGTGCCGCGCGCGGCGCGTCGAGACGCCGATTGTGCGTGATGGCGTGGGTAGCCGGGAACTTTTGTATCCGAGGGTGCATCGTTACGGTGGAAGGTATCCGTTGTCGGGCAGGATAAATTGGCGGACGTCTCCTTTGAAACGGCTCCCGTGGGCTCGCGCTGGCTGCCGTGCCATTCCGTCGCAAAGGTGATACCAAGACGTATTCACTTCCGGCGCAACGACCGTCGTTAAAGTACGACCGACGACTACTACGTTCGTTAGAAAAATGTTCGGACCCGCCGTTCTTTATTTCCTGTCCGCTCCTCGTTTCGACTTTTGCCTCGTTCCCTTTTCCTTTCCTCTCTCTCTCTCTCTCTCTTCCTTCCCTTTCACGTCACACTCGACGAGCTGCTTCTCTCGCCGCATACTCGCGCACCTTCGTATACACACGTATATACGTACATTTTCCTCCCGTTTCTTTTTTTTTCTCTCTCCACCTTTTTGCCCCGTCTTCCAGTCTCGCCCCTCGTCGGTTGTTTGCGCGGCCCCGTACTTTCCCGTGCTTTACGGTCCTCTTATCGAAAGTTGCCGAGTTTCAAATCCCTTTGGTTTTTCCACGCCGATATGATTTTTCCACTCCGCTCCAGGCCGAACTTCCTTTGCATATAGATATTTTTCCGTCGCACTCGCGCCGCATTTTCGTCGAAGCCGATGCAAATTTCGTGANCTTTTTTTTTCTCTCTCCACCTTTTTGCCCCGTCTTCCAGTCTCGCCCCTCGTCGGTTGTTTGCGCGGCCCCGTACTTTCCCGTGCTTTACGGTCCTCTTATCGAAAGTTGCCGAGTTTCAAATCCCTTTGGTTTTTCCACGCCGATATGATTTTTCCACTCCGCTCCAGGCCGAACTTCCTTTGCATATAGATATTTTTCCGTCGCACTCGCGCCGCATTTTCGTCGAAGCCGATGCAAATTTCGTGAAACCGTCGGGTTCTCGTTTTCCATTCTTCTCTTCGTTATTACCTTAGCTTCGAAGTCTGTTCGCCGGATCGAGACCGGGAAAAGGAAGCAAAGGCCATCCGTTACGTTAGTAATTCAGTTGTGGTTAGTTCGCGCTCCGCTCTTCCTCGCCTTGGTAATATTTCAGTTCGCAAGATGCATCGCGCTCTCTATCTCCCGACGGTCACTCTTTTTACCAAGATTTATGCTTCGATTTACTCTTATCGAGCCACGCTAATATCGCGCTGACTGATCCGCTCCCGCGTTGCCAAAACCCCTCTCGATCTCCGCGTACGTCACATCCTCGGTTCTGGATCAAAATCCATTCGTCAACGAGAAACATCGCGTAACCGAGTAAGAGAGACTTTCTGTGTCAAAGAAAAACTCATTTTCCAAGGTTCCACAGCCAGCGTCTTCGCCGTATTTCGCGATATACGCTCTCAATTATTCGGGTATCAAAAAAATTTTTCTGCAACGTTCATTTCCATGTGATCATTCGGGAACTAATGACAAACTTCGGAGCGGGTATCGATACCGAGCATTCATCGGGGCTCTGCGTCGACGTGCCCATTTCTTTCTCTCATTTCAATCCCCATTTTTTCCTGGCTCGTCGCTCCCTTTTCATCTCGTTCGAATCGTTACTCTTCCATCGGCGGGGCTGCGCCGCTGCTGCACGCGTTTGCGTCTCCGATTTCCACTCGCGTCTCTCTTTTCTCTCTCTGTCTGGTTGGAGGTCCACCCCCGGATGCAGCCCGGGCCCGTATATTCCTGTCGTGTCTTCGGCTTTCTCGGCGCGCACCCCAGGAGAAATCAAGCTCGCCCACGGGCCATTTCCACGGCCGTGAGTCGTTCCGGCCGATCCTCTCCTCTCTTCTCTCGGGCACGTCTCCTCGGGTTTCTTTGACACCGCACTGCGTCATTCGAGACGTTCGCGCGGTTACCAGCGTGTATTACGCCTGTAACGGATGGCGCCCGGTAAATATTCTAATCGGAGCGTCGCGCCGTCGCTCGCGCCTCCCACGACCGCTCTCTCTCTCTCTCTCTCTCTCTTCTCGTCTCGGCCTCTTTCGAAGCGCGAGGACCGTAAATCCCGAACCGAATCGTCGCAATTATCGTTATCGAGCTCGCGTTTAATCATGCCTTAAACGATCTCTCTCCGATCGCTTTTATAAATACATAAACGTCGCAGTTTAATTTATCGCGCGACGTCAATTTGCTTCTTGCGCCGGTGTGTTCCACCTTTCCGAATGATTTATTCACGAAAAACAGTTTCGTAGCCCCATTATCCTGCTCTACGAGGATTTAAGAAGCGAGCTGCTCCTACGTTCGGGAGAACGCAAANTCCACCTTTCCGAATGATTTATTCACGAAAAACAGTTTCGTAGCGCCATTATCCTGGTCTACGAGGATTTAAGAAGCGAGCTGCTCCTACGTTCGGGAGAACGCAAATACGGCTCTTTTTGTTTCCACGGCCGGCTACGTAAACGTCATTGCGAGACGATGACGACGTCTATACGTGTTGCGCGTTCATTGTTCTCGAGATGCTCAAAGAGAAGAATCGTCGAGGCGGAGATCAGATTCAGATTCAGAAAGGGGAGGAAATAAAAGGAGACGGCAGTACTCCCCTTTCGTCGTCGTCGTCGTCGTCGCGCGTCTTTGTCCATCGTCTCGACTCGTTCGCAAATATATGTTTCCACCGTGATAGAAAGTCAACGCGTTTTCTCTTTCTTATTACCGACGCGGCCGCCGATCGATCGCGTCCGCTGTTCAAAAGCTGATTCGACGGTTCCTTTGTAGCGCGGCGATGAATAATGGGAAATCTTTGCCCGATAAAAAGCTGTTTTATATTTCGCGAACACGATTTACCGTGCAGAAACCGTTTCATAATTGATCGGCAACAAGTTTTGACGACGCCGAAGGGATAACGTAATAAGGGCGGGAGGACGGGGGGCGATGCGGGCGGGCGAGCGCGGAAAAAGTAGCGCAAGGTTTTACCATAAATCCGTAAACCCACTTTCGAAAGTTTGATGCCTGGGTAGAAATGCAAACTGGTTTGCATAACTCATAACCGGAGGATGAAGCGAGAGAGTAGAAGCGCACGAACTATGGGAACGAGAAAATAATTAAACGTCGACGAAGTTTCGCGCGAGTGCGTGTATACACGTTTCCTCGTCGCGAGGAATTTGAAAACGAGCAAAACCGTTTCCACGGAATCGTTCGCGTCTTCCGCGAACCGTTTTCTCACGACGACGGAAGAGAGGGTCTTTCCGGCGGAGAGACGCCCGAGTTTCGCCATTGTCAGCGGGATCGCGATCGGCCGCGTCGATTCCAGACGTCGTTCGTCGGGAAACGAACGGGACGCACGCGGGATGGACGGTCGCGTCGGAAAAAGGAGCGACGCGAAACGAACAGCGGTTTCCCTTTGCTCCTCCAGTATTGGCCACCGTTTTCTCTCTCTTTCTCTCCGTGCGTCATTATCATTTTTCTCCGGCCGTTTCTCGGCCGCCACAGCATTTCTCGCTCGGCGGATTTTCGCACGGACGATGAGTTTTCGTCACGATTCTGCGGTCACAGTCTCTGAGTAGTCTGCACGATGGAATGCCGGCAACCTCCTACCGTGTGCCACGGCTACTATCCCTCGTCGCCTACACCCACGGCCGCCTCCGGCCAGGCCAGCGTGAGAGAGACCAGCGAAAAACTATGAAACGCTTTGATGGGGACCGCCCGCTCCGCTGGTAATAATAAAGGAACGAGCGAAACGGCGAGCCGCGCTTTGCCCGTTTCGCAAAACTCCCTTCCGCCGTGGAACACCTGTCTTCCCGGAGGAGCGAAATTGAAAATTTCATCAGCCGCCGATGCAAGTCTCGATCCTCGCAAATTTTTTTACGCCCCTCGACGATCGATGTTTCGAAAGTTGTCCGCCGTCCCTCCCGCGCCAAATATCAATTTAGGAAGACACAGGTGTTTCGACTTCCGCCGCGGACGGAGTTTACCTGCTCGGACAGACCTCTCGATTGTTCGACGGGTTTCACTTCCGCTAGCTCTTTTAATTCGTTGAAATATCGCGTCCGCGTTTTACAGCGAGATCCTTATTTGTTTTTTTTACGCGCCGCGTACGCGTATTCTCGATAAATATTTCGCCGGTGCGTAAACAATGTTACGTTGGTCGGAGGAATATATGAGCTTCGAATTTTTGTTCGCGCGCTCGTTCGAGCCCCGATAAATCCATTTACATTCGTTTACCTCGCGTAACATGATAAAATTATAATCAAACCGCGTTCCGGCCGGAGCCGCGATTTTAATGAGGAAAAAAGAGACGACTTTATCTTCATCCAACTTTATCCAACTTCCAAATGAAATTGTCAAGGGTAGTTTGGCTAAATAAACTTTGCCTAGCGTAATGCGCTACGTAATTTGCCGTTTAATAAGTAGCGCGTAGCCGGAGAGTTGCTCGCTGCAGATTCGGTGTGCACGGTTATTGAATTTTTTCACGGTTCCCCGGATCGGAAGGGTCTCGGTGCCTTCTTAAAATACGGCGCCAGTAAATAACGTCTCTCGAAAATGTTCGCAAACAGAACCGAGTTTGCCGGCGAGGGAAATATTGGGATCCTGCTTGTCTCGCAATTACACCGGGTATCTGCGAAAAGTACTCTAATTACCTGAACATCTTATTTATTTCAGCGTTACGCGAGCCGCGCCGCCGTCTCTCTTCCCTTTAAACCTCGTCGCTCGCTCAAACGCCTTTCTCCTCGTGCTCATAGAAAACGGCGTCGTTAAAGGAGGCAGAGAGACGGGCATTTTTATCTTGCCTCTCTTTGAAATACCACGGTGCGTTAAACTGTCGTCGACGCTTCATGCAAATAAAATATAAAGTAGCCGCGAACTCCTCGTTGAATAGGTCCGAGCGGCGAATACGTTTCACGGCCGGTCGTGAATCAAATTTCGAATTTCAATACTAATCACGGAGCTTTAATCGCGCCGCGTAGAAGAGCTCTAAAACTTTCGCGACAAGTAGCGGCGGATTTATGGCTCGTCACGCGATCCGTTAACGAGTTAATGGATCCTTCCTCGTCGCGTGATCGCCGGTAGAAAAAAGAAAACGACCGATAAAAATTCGTCTCCTCCCGAGGCTTCGAGAATCGTTACGTCTGACGACTGCACGCTCGGCCTTGGTCACCGCCGCTACGACGTCTGTCTCCCGTTTGAACGGAACAGAACCGTGGAAATCGATAATATTCAATTTCCAAGTTTCCGTTAGTTACAAGTTTCTGATATTGTTGCTAGCTGCCCCCATGCCCGTCACGGCCGCGCGCTCCCAACTTTTAATGGTTTTACGCGAATGACGACTTCCATTTCTGTCGTCGAATTCTGTTCCAACTCCGTCGACCTCGGAATCGTAACAAAGCTAGATAATAAATACGGGAGATGTACCTTTGTGCGTCTGTAAGAAAATATATTTCAATAACCATGTAAAGATCGTCTTTGAACAAAAAAGATGCAGCGACGGTCGACGGGAAATCTTATCCAGTACGAAGTAGCGACGACACAATGGAACGAAACGACGGTCGATGCCGAAGTGTCGTCTACGCGTAATCAGCGCGAGGTTGCAGTGCCGCGAGGATCGCGAAGTTGCCCCGTTGGCTGCATAGATCATCCCTCGTTCCCATCTCGCGCCCGCTTTAACCCGCTTCTGCTTCCGTTCACGGTTCTTTTTATCCGTCCTCTTCTGTGCGCTCCGCGTCCTCGTTTCCGGCGGGTTTCTTCGAGGTAGGAAGAAGAAATCAATATAGCCCCGCGTGTTTCCACGGAAAATGACGTTGACGCAGTTGGTAAAACGTGGAAAGTTGCCGGCGCCGCTTCATGAACTTTCTCTCTCTCCTGCCGCCTAACCGTTTTTCGGATGCGCCGCCGCATCGTTTTCTCGCGCGTCCGCCTTACGGGCCGACGCGTGTTTTCTCGCGATTTCCTCGCTCCTCGTCGCAAATAAAACACCGTCACCTTCGTAATGTTCATGAATATGTAGCCACGAGCACCACGCACTGCTCCTTTTTTTACAACTGACTATAGGAAGGCATTATGTATTCCGAGATGTTACGCTCGCCGATTCAATTTACGTTCAACGTCCATCTACTCGTTATTCATGTTTGAAAAGGCTGATAAAATATTTATCGTATAAATTATCCGAGACCGTGAAATCTGGATAAAATTGAGATCCGGGAAAATTAGCCATTCGGAATGCAGCTCTTGAAACCTGAACACCGTGATTACGGTGTATCTCTGCGTCGTAGCGCAGGAAATCGGTTAATGAAAACGGCCGGACTTCGCGCGCCGGCACTGAAAAGTCGTTTGGGGTTCAACTTTCGTCGAAGGCTTGGCCAAGTTTCAGTAATAATATTAACATTTTGAAGGAACTCTTTTCGGCCGAGGTATTCGCGAACAATTTTCCGCCTCCAACTGAAATACGATCAAGAGGGCTGCTAATGAGTTTACTCTCCCGGAGCCGCTTCGCTCGTTATATTTTCCCGAACGCGTTCTGATTTGCAAACTCACGGCCGTGAAACGAAACGATACGGATACTTCTCGCGGTAAACGATGAAAGTTCCCACGAAAAATTACAACGCCCCGTCGGGGATCGAAAATCTCTGTTTCCCGAAGACTCGAGGAGATCTCCCTCTTAGAATCTCACAATTTCGCAGTTTTATTCGATCCGTTTAATTCGGAACGCGCATTTGTCAGCGTTTTCGATACAAAGTAATTTCGAGACTTCTGCTCGAAGTTATACCGCGTCAAAGATTTTTGCTACGGGACAGAAACGGATCCCCGGGAAACTTTTCGACTGCGGGACGGAACTACGCGAGTCGAGGTCCCCTTAAACGTAATCCCTTATTTTGCATTCATCGAATGTAAAGCGGAAACTGGTTTTCGCCCGGCCGGTCGGTCGGTCGGCGGAGCGGCCGGCCCGAAGTTTGACTGCGAAGGCAATTAGCGATGGCATAAATTGAGATAGACGCGGATGTCGGGAAGCATGTCGAGCAGCTCCTCCGCGAGACTGCTGCCGAGCCTCATGAATATGAAACAAGTATGACTGCGAGCCCTTTTGTTTGACGGCCACTCGATCCGTCACATCGATTCGTTTCTGCCTCCCATTGTCATCGATTACGTCGCTGCGTCTCGTAAATTTACCAATATCTGCCCGGATCTCTCGACTCGCTCGCGAACAGCGCCGTTCTATTCATTTACATGACAATTATCGCGCTCGCTTTTAACGCGATCCCGTCGTCCNGAGGTTGCAGTGCCGCGAGGATCGCGAAGTTGCCCCGTTGGCTGCATAGATCATCCCTCGTTCCCATCTCGCGCCCGCTTTAACCCGCTTCTGCTTCCGTTCACGGTTCTTTTTATCCGTCCTCTTCTGTGCGCTCCGCGTCCTCGTTTCCGGCGGGTTTCTTCGAGGTAGGAAGAAGAAATCAATATAGCCCCGCGTGTTTCCACGGAAAATGACGTTGACGCAGTTGGTAAAACGTGGAAAGTTGCCGGCGCCGCTTCATGAACTTTCTCTCTCTCCTGCCGCCTAACCGTTTTTCGGATGCGCCGCCGCATCGTTTTCTCGCGCGTCCGCCTTACGGGCCGACGCGTGTTTTCTCGCGATTTCCTCGCTCCTCGTCGCAAATAAAACACCGTCACCTTCGTAATGTTCATGAATATGTAGCCACGAGCACCACGCACTGCTCCTTTTTTTACAACTGACTATAGGAAGGCATTATGTATTCCGAGATGTTACGCTCGCCGATTCAATTTACGTTCAACGTCCATCTACTCGTTATTCATGTTTGAAAAGGCTGATAAAATATTTATCGTATAAATTATCCGAGACCGTGAAATCTGGATAAAATTGAGATCCGGGAAAATTAGCCATTCGGAATGCAGCTCTTGAAACCTGAACACCGTGATTACGGTGTATCTCTGCGTCGTAGCGCAGGAAATCGGTTAATGAAAACGGCCGGACTTCGCGCGCCGGCACTGAAAAGTCGTTTGGGGTTCAACTTTCGTCGAAGGCTTGGCCAAGTTTCAGTAATAATATTAACATTTTGAAGGAACTCTTTTCGGCCGAGGTATTCGCGAACAATTTTCCGCCTCCAACTGAAATACGATCAAGAGGGCTGCTAATGAGTTTACTCTCCCGGAGCCGCTTCGCTCGTTATATTTTCCCGAACGCGTTCTGATTTGCAAACTCACGGCCGTGAAACGAAACGATACGGATACTTCTCGCGGTAAACGATGAAAGTTCCCACGAAAAATTACAACGCCCCGTCGGGGATCGAAAATCTCTGTTTCCCGAAGACTCGAGGAGATCTCCCTCTTAGAATCTCACAATTTCGCAGTTTTATTCGATCCGTTTAATTCGGAACGCGCATTTGTCAGCGTTTTCGATACAAAGTAATTTCGAGACTTCTGCTCGAAGTTATACCGCGTCAAAGATTTTTGCTACGGGACAGAAACGGATCCCCGGGAAACTTTTCGACTGCGGGACGGAACTACGCGAGTCGAGGTCCCCTTAAACGTAATCCCTTATTTTGCATTCATCGAATGTAAAGCGGAAACTGGTTTTCGCCCGGCCGGTCGGTCGGTCGGCGGAGCGGCCGGCCCGAAGTTTGACTGCGAAGGCAATTAGCGATGGCATAAATTGAGATAGACGCGGATGTCGGGAAGCATGTCGAGCAGCTCCTCCGCGAGACTGCTGCCGAGCCTCATGAATATGAAACAAGTATGACTGCGAGCCCTTTTGTTTGACGGCCACTCGATCCGTCACATCGATTCGTTTCTGCCTCCCATTGTCATCGATTACGTCGCTGCGTCTCGTAAATTTACCAATATCTGCCCGGATCTCTCGACTCGCTCGCGAACAGCGCCGTTCTATTCATTTACATGACAATTATCGCGCTCGCTTTTAACGCGATCCCGTCGTCCACCGCCAGCGTTTTAATCGTCGGTAATCGTCGATGCTCGGACACGAACAAAAAGGATCGCGGCCGCGGCGGAAAATATATTGAACGTATCGCGCGCGAGATAATCGGGGGAGACAAAGGACCGGCAAGAAGTATAAAGTCGGTGCGGATTTAAGTTTGGAAGTAGGTCCCCGAGTATTCCGTCCCGGAAGTTCGCTCGAAGAAATCCGTGAATCGGATTAACGAAGTTTATTGTCGTTAATTTAACACACAATTCTATCGGAATCGTACACGGGCTTCGAAAGGAGGAGCGCCTCGGTGACTGTCTCGCTACGGCGAAATTTTCAAAGGGGCTAACTAGTCGACTGACTAATTAACAGGATTCCCTCGGTTTTGACGAAACTTCGAAACTCCGACGAGAAATACGCTTTATCCGTTCTGAAATTATCATTTCGGCCGTGTTCCGTGCAATCGAATAAGCTATTTCAAACGATCTCGGACGAAACGAATTTAAGATCGTCTAATAACTATTTGCGTTTCGCGAAAGTTGCCCGATCGCAGATATATACGGACCAGATCCATCCGAGGAGCGGCGAGAGTCCTGCGATAATGATTCACGATTCGGAGAGACGGCAGTGTTTCGAGACCGAACGAAAGTGATTCGTCGTCGGTTTCGTCTATTTCCGCCGCAATCTGTATGCAAATCGACTCAAAGATTCGAGCCGGGGACGCGACGACGACGCCCGGTGTCGATACCCACGAACCGTGCCCGTTCCCTTTCGTAGGAAATCCGTGGCCGTCGACCACAGCGGCGCTCGTTAACGATCGCCGTCTGAGAGCCGTAGTCGATCGACCGGGGAACAGTTTTCCAGCGGGCAATTTCTGACTAACGACCCCATCGGGAATTTATTCGCGGCGGCCTCGACGCAACCGGGTATACCTAATTTACTCGCATCTTCGAGATTATTACACGTTTACGAGCCGGGTCCCACTAGATGAGAGATAACGCGACCAAATCATCTTTTCAACACCGGTCGCGACTTTCGACCACGTTCGCTCCGAGTTTTTCCACTCGTAAAACGTTAACACGAAACTGTAAACTTTTACTGCCGTGTAGAAAGGTATTACTGCTCTTCCCTATCGGTTTATTTAGTAGCGGATTCCAGTTTTAATACCGAACGAGAGAGAGAGAGGGAGTCAGAACCAATTACGGTTGCCGTTCATTTACGCGATTGCTCGAATAGTTTTATTCCGACGCCGATCGGGCGTCGACGATCGGCGCGTTCCGCCGTTCGGCTAAAGTCTCGTTCGCGCGGGGGTACATAAAATCTTGGCAGCGAATTACGCGTCGAAAATTTCCGCGCGCTATCGAGCGTTAAGAGGCAATAAATTACAATTGGCGACAACGGTAATGCGACGGTCCGCGCGGCGCGGGTATAATCAGGCGACGATTGAAGGCGCGAACTCCGGGCCATTGTCGGGCCGCGGTTCGTTCGCGCGTTACCTGCGCGATCCATCAAAACGGCGCGCGTAGGTACGCGTTCGATCAACGGTGTACAATCGGGCTGGCCCATAAATTGCTTTTGCCAATTAACACGGAATTGTCTAGCGGGCTGGCAATTTCGTTCGCTGAAAAATTGCATCAAACCGAATGTCGGTCGCTCGTTTCGTTGCGGCACCGAGTCCCCAGCTGGGGGCAACGACGACGTTTCATTCTTACCGTCAGTCGCGACGTGGAAGCTTGAGATTTGATCAGGGGGCCTATTCTCGACTCATGAGAGATGTTTTCCGCGAACGGAAAAAAATTGATCATCGAATGCGAAGTCGGAAAGTTCTGGAGAGATATAACCTGGTATTTTAGTAATTAATACATACATACGAAAATACATACAAAAATCGATAACCTTCGCCGATTTTTTGATTATGAACGTCTGGAAGATGTGGAAGAGATAGTTGAAGGAGAATATCATCAGCGACAAATGCATAATGCGAGGAATCCCTTTGAAGAATTGACCGATTACGGTTTTGTTGGAATATATCGGTTAAGAAAAGAGCGGGTTATTCATATAATTGATCATCATCCCGCTGTGCATTCAATATTGCAGTTATCACTGCCCATTTTTTAGTTATCTTTTCCCTTGTCACATTATTATTAAATTTGCAGGTTATTAGATCTGGATTGTCCTCTATATATTGTCTCATAGTATTTTTTTTATTTTCTCTAACATTGCTGGCTCGTTTTAGGCTTCCTTCAATATTCTTTTCCACTTTTTTATGATTCATTTTATTTTTATTTAATCATTACACTCACACGATTAAAATTGCGTGCTCAACGAATAATACTTTTGTGGACGAATAGTACCGATTCGTTGACAAAAGAGTGTCGTGTGTGAAACGTTTTCGCGAACGCAGCAAAAATCATTTTCGTTCACGCATATGATTCCCAAACGTCGAGAATAGGCCCCCAGGATGTACGTCGTTCCCAGGATGGACCCTGAGACGTGTATCATACGAGGGACGACGGTCAGGGTCCATTTTCATGAATCCACCGAGATGATCCTTAATTGCGATTTGCTGTAACGATCCCCGTTTCGCCGACGTCATTTCCGGGCCCTCCTCCTTCGCTTTCTCTGCTTTTGTTCGTCTCTCCCCGACGTCGTCCCGTTGTCGTCGTATCTTTTCGCGTTTAATTCGAACCTCGGCTGGGCGTAACGCGCGCCGAAGAACTCGAATCAGCGAGCAAACTCGTTCTTGACACTCCGTATCCAACAGGGTCAAGAATCGAATCAGGGTGTCGCATAATTCGGAGGTTAAAGTCGGCTGCAAGCGAACAGGGGAGGAGGAGACATGGTTTATGGAGGCGGGGAGGTGACTCGCAGCCGCGTGGTCCGACCTCGTCCTCGTTGTTAAGCATAATTGCTATTTATTGCGCGTGGCTTCGCAATTGTACCACGCCGGCTGTAATCCTGGCCCGTTATTGCCGCGTTTTAGTGCCGGGTCGAGCGTCTTCGCCCTCCTTTCCTGCCAGAGACGCTTATTGTAAAACCTCGTTGTTTGCTCGGGCCCGTGCATCCTTCGTCGTCTGCCATCGCCAGCCGTCGCGATTATCCGACGTCGTCGCCGTCGCCCGCCTGTCTTTGATGTCTCGGACAAAATCGTCTCCGGCTCGCATTGGAAACGCCGCTTGAAAAGAGTATTAATAAAACGATCTCCCGGAGATGAATCGCCTCCTCTTCCCACGTTTTCTATTTCTATGAAACGTCGTCGTTCGTCGGTCTCCGACCGTTTTAGTCGCGTCTGAAACGATTTAGCTTCGGTACATCGGAAACTAATTACTGTGGGATTTGTCGAATTTTTTATTCCACTTTGAGAAGTGGCGACGAGACGGCAGGTTTAACAGTGCAAGAAGTCGCCGTTAGGAACGGCGGAGCGGTATTTCTGTCTACCGTGAGACAGGTTGTCGTGATCCGATCATTATGATTTCACGGTCGGTACGAATAGAATCTCCCCGTTGACAGGTTGCAGTTGCGGCCTCATCTTTTTTCTATTATCCCTCCTCCGACGCGACGTCAGAACGAATCGAGGCCATTATCGCAAATACAGCGCGATTCCACGGTGATCGGCGGAACGCACGGAACAACGTCTTACTCGCTTCTCGGATCGTCTCGATCCTATCAATTTTTTAAATGGAACGAACGAATAATTGAAAAAAGAGGGAGAGAGTCGATCGCGGAAGAGGGTGTTCACTGAACGTATCCGCTTTAGTTCGCATTAGCATATTAGGAAGATCTCTTTTTCCACGGAACACGGTTACCCGGCCGCCGGTGTAATCCGTTAGCCGAAGCTAGCAGTTGGCCAAAACTGTCACGCACTAACGACTCACTAAATTTCATCGCGCGAGCACCGCGCGTTGGCTCGGGCTTGCTTTTAATTCGTTTCGCTTTTATTTCGTGTCTCGTAATTCTCCGCGAATTTTCTCGCGCCGCGGCCACCGCCTCTCCCTCTCTGCCCCGTTAACGTCGTTTTGTCCGCGCTTTTTATCTTCTTCTTCTTCTCCCGCCGCGGGGTCCTTTCGACCAGAACTTCCGAAACTATTTCAACGGGTGTACACGCGCCCGTTCGAATTCTTTCGCCGCCGAGGCGACAAAGGAATTCCCCCGTTGACGTAATCGTGAAAGGACCGAGAAATCGCTGCCGCTAATTCCGGTCACTCTAATTCCCCGTAATCGGAGGAACTCCGGGATCGATAGGAATTTAATGCTCGCTTCGCGGAAATTCTCGCTCGCATTTTCCTGTTAACCGTCGATCCGCGAAACACGAGACACCGGGATCTCGGGTGTTTTTTTCGCCGTCGATTCGTGCCGTCGTTCGTTAAATATCCGGCCGTGAAAGATGGAACGCGGGCGTAGGTGTATATCTCGGTTTGTTTCGCGTTGGCGCGCGCCGTGCACCGGTAACAAAATATTGCACTGTCAGCGCATAAGCGATACGCGGCTCGGTCACACGATTACACGCGCATCAATTATACCTAACGACCCGATTGTCCTCTCCCCTTCCGTCCGTGAATAGTTAAAGGGTGATCTCAGAATCTCGATCACTGGGCCTGGCCGCTATTTACCGAGCGTTGATTTAACGATCCCTCGGACGGAGAAACTATATCGTGGCTTTAATAGACATTACCCCCATGGTCGTATTGACAGCTGCAGGTGGGCCAGGGCCACGTAAAGCGACTGCCACCTGGGAGAACAATAACTTGGCCGACGGATTGACGTGAATGCGGCCCGGGCTATTAACGGCTGATAATGCGTCGTCATTGAATCCGCGGACAATCAGTGCCTGCAGTTATAATTTATGTGTACCGTCGCACCACCGTCTCCTGCCCGAAAGGGAAAAAACGGAAACGGACCGTCCATTCTCCCCTGTCAATAGCGAGCTAATGAGACAATGCTATCAGCGTTTCATTCCGTTATTAATACCCCTTTCGCGATTCTACTCGTCCCTTTCAATGATCCACCCCGTCGTCTCTTCCCGCGATTTCGGTGCTTTCTGTAATTTTACAAATTACTTCGGGAACCGTCTACAGTTTAAATGGTGGACGTACGCTTGTTTCGTCAGACGCGAAATGAATTGGCAGGCGTAAAAAATAAACGTTGTCCCCGGAACCGGTCCTGATTAATTTGTTTTTCTCTCTAATTTCAGGTAAGCAGCCTGAAATGCCTGTGGTTTCTCTCGTTCTTTTGCCCGGCCATTCGGTGAGTTTCGTCAAAGCCTTAATTAAACGGAGACATAAAATGCGCGTTACTCGCGATATTATCTTTATTAAAAGATTCGGCGTAAATGTTTGCTCGTAAAAGAGTCGCCGGAATACCGTTAGCGATTAACAGAGATAAACGGCGGTTCAATATGGGACGAGTTCATATATACGCGATTTCTTTTCGCAATAACGTTCGAGATCCGTTCGTATCCAGAGGTTAATGCAGTTCCGCGCCGCTTTCTCGCCGTCCTTAAACGAGCGTTGAAACTTTCAAAGCGTCTATTATCATATACGGCCGCGATTCGCGGGAGCCAATCAAATCTTTGAAAGCTTTCAAGGTTCCGTGAAAGCTTGACTGCGTATAATCCACGGAGATGAGAACCCGGCCGGGCGCTTCTCCTCGCCGGAAAATATATTCCGCGTGACACGTGGAAAATTCCCGCGAGTATTAAAATATCTTATCGTGCCGCCGCCGTCGGCACACGGAAGCCAGGCCGCCGCGGAAAAGATCCTTCTTTCCTCGCCTTATGACCGGCAGGAGAAAGGGACTTCCATAAAACTTGTAGTTCGAAACTCGGTATCTACGAAACTTTCCTACACTCGCAAATCACGTTTCTCAAATTGTCTTTTCCCGACGCTTGGAGGGGAGGGTGGGCCGCGATCATTTTCTATTCGCGTAAACATGTCCCGTCGTATTTTATGAACACGAGTCCCTGTCAGACTTTACGATGAGATCGATCGATCGGTCGGTCGAAACGACGCCGGCCTCTCTCGCCCGGGAGAAGATCGGTTGAAACCTGAAAATTCCAGACGCAATTTTTGCGAGCGAAACTACGATTTGCAGAGATTAGTTTCGCGGGGAGTAGTCGGGCAAAAAGAAGTCGCGGAAACGAAGCGAATTCCACTCGGGGAATCCGCGCTGGCGTAAAGTTCTCGTCGTTTCGTGCGCGCGCGAAGGAGAGGCGGCGCGTGCGAAAAAAGNTCCGTGAAAGCTTGACTGCGTATAATCCACGGAGATGAGAACCCGGCCGGGCGCTTCTCCTCGCCGGAAAATATATTCCGCGTGACACGTGGAAAATTCCCGCGAGTATTAAAATATCTTATCGTGCCGCCGCCGTCGGCACACGGAAGCCAGGCCGCCGCGGAAAAGATCCTTCTTTCCTCGCCTTATGACCGGCAGGAGAAAGGGACTTCCATAAAACTTGTAGTTCGAAACTCGGTATCTACGAAACTTTCCTACACTCGCAAATCACGTTTCTCAAATTGTCTTTTCCCGACGCTTGGAGGGGAGGGTGGGCCGCGATCATTTTCTATTCGCGTAAACATGTCCCGTCGTATTTTATGAACACGAGTCCCTGTCAGACTTTACGATGAGATCGATCGATCGGTCGGTCGAAACGACGCCGGCCTCTCTCGCCCGGGAGAAGATCGGTTGAAACCTGAAAATTCCAGACGCAATTTTTGCGAGCGAAACTACGATTTGCAGAGATTAGTTTCGCGGGGAGTAGTCGGGCAAAAAGAAGTCGCGGAAACGAAGCGAATTCCACTCGGGGAATCCGCGCTGGCGTAAAGTTCTCGTCGTTTCGTGCGCGCGCGAAGGAGAGGCGGCGCGTGCGAAAAAAGGGCGAGCGGAGAGAGGTATGCGTGAAATTCAAATTTCAAACGCACGCAGGAGCCGGAGTCGCGGCGACGCGTCTAATAACGGCCCCCCCCGGTCGGTGGGGGTTCGCGCAGAGTTCAGGTAGTTTATCCGGGCCGCGATCCTCTCCACTACCGCGTGTGCACGTTTAAAAGTTTATTTATTAGTCGTCGCCGGCTGTAATAATCCCGCGCGACGTATGAGTAATCTCCTACGGCCGTGAAAATATCCGACGGGGAAAATTTTACGATCGTAATCCACGCGAGTGGCACATACCTTACATACTCGCAGGGTTCGCGTCCGCCCGTTCCGTCGCGTATCGCGTTTCCGTGTCATTGTTGCATTCGTGCCACGAGTCGATCAGGATCATAGTTTAAAACGGCAAATGTCGCGTCGTAAAAACGAATCGCGACTTTAAACGCGTCGATTCGACGACTTCCGCGTCGGACTGGAAATCCGTACGACTCGTCGCTGACGAAACGAAAGATTTCGTACGACGATACGCGCGCCTTTAAAGGATTTCACGACCGGTTCATCCGCGCCGGTTTACTTTCCCGGCGAAAAAAGTTCACACGCGCCACCGCGGGTTCTTGCGTGGTTTCCCGTCGTCGAGGAAGATGATGTATCCTCATTGTTTCCGTGGAAACATCCGCGGAAGCGTTAATCTTTGTCTGGTAATAGAGAACGCCGTCCTTTTTGTCGCTCGGCCCGAGTACGCGGCGGCGGTCGTCCGTCTTCCCTTCGACGATTGATACAACGACTCGTTAGAGGCTCGTTCGAATCGCGCGGGAAAAACGATCGAAAAAAGGGTGATCGGTCGGTCGGGCTTTTTCGAGTCCGACGGGATAAAAGGTCGCGACTGCTCCGAGGAGCTACTCGGAGTCGAGTATCGAAAGACGACGAGACGTCTGCCGATATTAAACTTCCGGGATTGAGACTGCGATGGAATTCCTCGATATCATTATCTTCCTCTTTACGGACAAATAAGAGTGATCGACGGTCTTTAATATAATGCCGATCCGCCGGTTCTCCGTCAAATATTTGAAAATTGTTAACGGAAAAACGAAGCGAGGAACAGTATAGTTTTTTTTTTTTTATTCCCGGTTATGTACCTTCCATAAAATGTGATCGATAATGCGGGGGCGGCCGGAGAATAAACAGTTTCCCGTGTAAATATTTTTCATAGCCGGCCCGGATTAATCAAATACGGTGTATCCCGGGGCATTATAAAATTAATTAAAAACGTCAAAGTGCCGGCGAGGCACAAAGGGCCCCTTTCAAAACGAGACTCGCGACTTTCGATAAAAGTTTTTTGTTCCCGTCGTCATTTTAACTCGGGCAACGTTTCGATGATCGATTTTTGCTCGTCGCGAGGAGAGGAAGTCGAACGGCCGAGGCGAAAGACGCGAGGACGACGGAGGGGTATCGCGGACCCTCGTTAATGCGTAAAATGGAAGGCCATTAGTCCGGTAATTGGCCGGGCCGTTGTTTTCCTCCCCATTTCTCCGTCGCGTTTTCCATCAGCCGAACAATAATATCCGACTTCGAAAGAGAATAAAGTGGCTTATCTGGCGCTGGCTATGCGGACGGAATAATTACCAGCGGCGCGTTGCTTTATAAATAACGCCCGGGGCCCGGCGGTGTACGGCAATAATAAAAGATGACGCTAGGCAATAAATTCCGGTAATATTCAGGTGTTCCCTGGCGAATGGTGAATTGTTCCTCGTTTGCGACTGACACGAAACAAAAGCTTTTGTGGGATGGGACGAGATGGTCCGTACGCGAAACTCTTTACGCGAGCCCCGCTAAAGCCACGTTGAAACGTGCGCCGGTTATATTTCGACGTAAGCAAACGAGCGTCGTGTGACTCGCACTTATTCCCTTCGGGGGCGAAAAATAATTCCGCCAGATATCCCGGAAATAATACGGATAGTTAGAGGACGACTCTTTTCACGTGATCCGCATTGTCGCGTTCTCAACGGTATGCAAATCCGTCCGATAAAACGACGGAATTAAACGACGCGATTATTTATCGAACAACGCTCACTGCACGGGGAGGATATCTTCGCACGCGCCTGCATATTTTATGACGTTCAATCGGAGGCAACGCGTCCCAGGAAACATTATTCCGTAATTACATGATCCTGTTAATTATATGATACCGTTTAATCGTTTCGATCCCAAAGAGAATACTATAACCGGCGCCCGAGATGTTTATCGAAAATTGGCAAACAGAAATTGACCTATCCGAAAACGATTGCATTATTTATGAGGAACGGGCGACGCGACGTCCGTGCGAATCGCCGATTTCCACGTACGTAAAAAGCGTCCGCGGCAATTAGGGAACGGTGTGTCCCGTCTTCCGATCGACTGACCGCGCAAACTAGTTCGGTGAATCGCGCGTTACAGGTCGAGAGTCGAGACTCATCGGGGTCCGGTCGAGTTTCTCGCGTTTCTCGAGACCTCGGCCCGATCGAGCGAAACTTTCCGTTTGATCTGCGACGGCCGCGACCGCGCGGGGAAGATTCAGCAGGTCGAGATCGAAGTTTCCAGCCAGTCGAGCGGATCCGAGACGAGGAGGAGGAGGAGAAGAAGAAGAAGAGCCCGGCTCGGGCCGCCGCGGGTTCCCATGCCATTTACCTCGCCTTACCTCGGTTTCGCGTCCGATGAGCCAGAAACGAGGACACGTATTCGCAGGGGTCCTTTTGCGGAGAAAGTTTATTTTATCGTTCCGCCGCGCGGACTCTAGCCGGCCGGCCTCCGCGTTAAGAGAGAAGCTGGAAACGGACGGAGTTCCCCGCGTGCCGCGTCCATGCGCGACCGCCCTTCGCCTCGAAAATACCTCGGTGTAATACGGATTTCGCCTCTGTTTCCTGCTCGTCCGCTTTTTCCCGTGTCCAGACATTTTTCTTGCCGCTCGTTCGAGAGAGCCGCGAGCTTCCGCGGTAGCCGGGAACCGTTGGACACCGCCGGGGCTCGCCGGGACAGGTGAGCCAGCGGGCATTGTTACCCGATAACGAATGCGCCCGGTAGATCCCCGAGATTGTAACGATATGTTAGACACAGGCACCGGGTCGGATTTGCGGCTAGGAGCCATACTTCTATTTATTATCGGTCGAGCGTGAAACTGAAAACTCGAAGGGTACGCTCTCGTTTCGGGCCGTTCATCATCCCGCGTCTCCTACCTTCCTCCGCGTTTCCCTCCCATGTATTTGCAGTCATTTCCTACCGGCAAATACTCGACGGAGTAAACAGACCGCTACGCCGTTTTCAGCGCACAATGTAATTTATTTTCTACCGCTGTTCAGGAATTAGAGGCAGCGGCGGCGGCGGCGGCGCTCGACTTGGAAAAGAAATCCGCGAGATGATTTCCAATCGTCTCCTCGGCGGACCTCGCGTCGGAATGCCTATCTCCCGTCTTCTAAATCGATCCGCGGGCATTAAAGTAACGTCGCTTAATAATAGTCGTCCGAGGAGAACGGCTATCCGCGAATGGCGAAGTAAAACCGTTACCGGCGGTGATGAAAAAAAAAGGGGAATCTGATTACGTGCCGCGGGGTTAAAAGTTCATTTTGTCCCCACGTACACCGAGTTAACCTTTGAGACGAGACGAGACTCTCGGACCGTGAACTTAATCGAACTTCCCGCTGCAGCCAGCCGGATGGACATAAATGGGTAGATCCGCACCGGCCGGCCGGCCGCTCGCCCGTCTTCCTGGTACATAAATTCAGCGCCGATTGACCGTCAGCGTATTGCTATAACTTTGAATCCGCGGCGGGCTCACTCGCGCGAGAGATACGCTTCGCTGCTGGCGTCGCGTTGCGTCGCTCGCAGATGCAGGTGGTAGGTATATCCCGGAGACGGGGTTCTCGGGATCCCTCTTTCGGTTCCCGCCGGTTCCCGGCTCAATTCGGAGCGCGAGCTGATCGATGGAAACGTTCCGACCGATACCGTACGCCGAGCGTATCGGGATCGCTCGCCGATTCGATTTTTAAACGGTACCAACGGTACGCGAGTCTCTTTTCGAGCGATTCATCGACGAGCGTCCCTCGGCGTCGACGAGCGTCCAGCCAGCGCGTAGTTTCGCAATCGTCACTGTCCCCGGACAAAAGACCGGTAGAATACGTCTTGATCACGGTGCGTTTAAGCGCAGATTCGGTAGCCAGCGTCGATCCGTCGTTCACCGACGAGTAAAAATTCCCAGCCGTTGTTCGATTCCATCGATCAATCGGCGCGACGAAGCCCGAAAGCTCTCGAGCTCTTTCGCGTCGAGAGCGCGTAAAAAAAGAGAGAGAAACATCGAACGCGAGCCGTAACGCCGGCAAATTAAATGGTACAAAGGAACCAGGACATCTTTCTCGGTCCGCTCGTCCCGGTGTGCCCTTTTTTCCGGTACAAATACCTGACTCGCCGCCGCGCCGCGCCTCGCCGTTCCTCTCTGCCACGGATGCATTCCGGTCGACGCGACTCTATTACCTTTGTACGCGGCCGAGCCAGCTAGGTAGCACGCGACAGGGCAACGTTTGTTTCTCCCGCTAATTGCTGACGAGCGTTTGGCGTAACGGGAGCACGTTCCCGTGTCCCAGAAACCGTCTACGTGTACGCGGGTCTGAGCGGCGCGACCGCGATAATTCCCGTACGTCGTCGTCTTCTTCTTCTTCTTCTTCTCCTCGTCTGGTCGCGCCCGTTTCGGCTCGTCCTTCCTCTCATTATACTGTCCGGGGACCCTTTTGTACCCACACGCGCGCGGGGAACCGCTCTCTCGGACACGGGAGAAAGGGATCCCTGCTGCACCGTTGCTAACGTTAATGCCGGTATAACAGTATTTATTACCGCCTCTCTATCGCTTCCACCATAAATACATACGTACAATGCGTCGTTAAGCGATCACCTGGCCCCCGGAAATAGACCGTGACCGAATGGCGAACGCCGAGACAATCCCCGGAAGAGACGCTCAGACGAACCACCGGAAGGTTAACCACCGTTGCCGCCAGGGAACGCGCTCACCTCTTTCCGCACCTTTTTTTTTAAAAAACACCGGCCCGAACGACCGGTTCCTCTCGAAATTCTATCGTTCGCCGTTTAGGAGTGGAAGCGACGATTTAATTATTCGCGGAGCGTCGATCCTCCGCGAGACGAATCTAACGGGAGAGAGTATGAAACGTGTATGGAAACTCGTTAAGAGTAGCTCGAGTCGCGACGTAACAGCGTCGGACGGTTTATGAAATCTTGTGTCAGGCACCAAAGGACGGGATAACGCGATTTATTTCGCGCGTACCAGCCGGGATCAACCTCTTTGGTCGACGACGCTGGTTCGTGGTCGTGGGATTCGCAAAGCGAAACGGGTAACGAAATAAATTGAGGCTTCGCGGAAAGTGAAACGAGGCTCTGGGGCACGTGAGGACACGCTCGATGAAATATATATCTTCGGTTTCTCCGGCTCGCGAGGGAGTCTCGGGTTACATAGTCGGCGACGCGACGGAACGAAACGTCACCAAGCTGTCTAGCGCCGAACCGTGCGATCGCATAAATTACCGGCTACGTCCAATTAACCGGCCGGCGCCGGTTCTTCGATGCCACGTGAAAATTACGTCTAGGTCGCGCGATCGCTGACGAGTAAGAAAGGGACGTCGAGGGAATTGGGAACGGTTTCGTTCGGAATATTTGGAAGAAGACGTTCTTTGCATCGATTTTGCGATGAGCGTATTTCACGCGAGGCGAAAAACTTGAAGACCAGACACGGTGGAGCGAATCCTCGGGCGGAAAAATAATTACCGTGATGAATGCGAAGGAAGTTGGCGACAGGAAACGCAGTCGTTATACCGAAGTAGAGGCAGGGAAGCGAGAGGACGTTCGAACCATTAAAACAGAGTCGCGGAAAGTCTTTAGATTTTTGCATGAGATATTCTCCCGGCCGTCAGGACATAATCCGACCATTAAACGGGATAATACAGGGAGGAAAATAGGAAGGGATCGTAAAGGAAACCGATTGTAGCAGCGCGGACCGCAACGAGGTTCCCTCGTTCACTGTTCCCGGAGTCCCGGCGAATGTTTCGTAAATTGCGAAAGTTGGCGAATCGCGAGCATCGAACCGCGGAATTTCGTTCGCCGGATCAAAAGAAACGGAGCTACCTCGGGCAAAAGATATATTCCACGGTCAACGGGTTTTTCCGGAAAACCGATCTCGGTATAAAAAGACGCAAATTTGCATGACAAACCGTGGCCGGGTCGTTTGACAGCGGCCCGCTTTAATCTCGGGGCCGGGCCACGCGATGAAAGTCAAACTGTACATAAGCAAGACGATAAAGGGTGGAACGATCCTCCCGCTTATTCGTAGAACGTATGAAAAATTTATCGATCTGTTCCCAAGAATTTTCTCTAATCGTCCTCTGAAGATGTTTCGTCGTCTGCTCGTTGTTCGGTTCTCGTCGTATCGAGTCGTCCGAGGCGAGAAAAAGGTCGAAAAGTTGGCGGTCCTCGACGCCGGCAGTGGAATCTAACCGGTGGTTTATCGCGGAGATTTCCCGTGGCCACGGCGAAGTTTGATTGGGTCGCACCGGAGCCGCCCAAAACTTTCGGCACCCTTTAAATCGCGGACGCGCCGAATACGGAATCAGGAAGTTTTCAATCGTACACGGAACCGCGCATTCATTTCCCCGGCACAGATAACCGTGAGTGCAGATGCATTTTTTACCGGCGACTGTTCGACCAGGTGAAACGAGAAAAAGAGCACTGGGAGAAGGAAAAGTTTCGTTCGACGTTCTTTGTTACGGCGACGATCACTATATTCTCTGTCGACATTCAAACGCGGAGGGTAAGTGTGCCAATTACTGATGCCCCAAATACTGCAGATTTTTATTAAAATCGTTAATCATGAATTTTTCAAATGTATTAGATGAAATAAAAGAAATTCTTTAATTATTCGTTGACTTCCATTGTTATTTGGTAATAATAATTTAACAAAATGAATAGCAATAATGAAAATTGTAATTACTTTAAAACACTCGAAATTAGTTTTAAAAATGAATTGGAAAACGACATTAATTATTACTAGACCTGATAAATAGCTGATTTTCGCGTTGAAAGTTACCTCGCATAAAAATTCTCAGTAATTGGCAAATTTAACTTATGTCCTTGAATTCCGAGGCATTTTTTTACGATACAGAGTTGTCCCGCGATCCGTTGAGCGAAAGGAGACACGAGAGCTCTAGGGTGGATGTTTGCCGAAGTGATTTGAGAAATTTGATTCATGAAGTTCTCCCCCGTTGTCTGAAGATGTTGTTTTTATTCAGAGGTCCTCGAAAAAGGGAGTTAGCCGACTTCGTCAGAGTTATGCGAGACGCGTTTGAAGGGGAGTAGGCTAGGTACCGTTTCAAAGTAGTCTGCCTAACTAACGCTCCTCTATAGCAGCAGTACGTACCCCGTATGCAAGTAGATTGTATCCCCAAGTTTCGTACTTCGTTACGAACTTCCATGCTCGTCTTTCCAAAGTCGCTCGGCTTTGTTTTCAGTTAACTCGCGGAGTAACCACCGGGAAACTTTATACCGTGTTACGCTTAAGTAGCTGCTGACGCGATGTAAACTTCCGGTTCCCGCAACCGTTTTCCACCTCTCCCCGTTTCAATTAAAATTATTGGAGTCGAGTCGGATATTAAATGCCCGCAACGAGTTTCAATTAATGCCGTCCGAAACGGGGCCGCTACCCGCGGCGCCACAAGTCGACAAAACTTTTCTGTCAAATAGAATTCAATTAATTACGCGTGATATTTGTATCGCGGACACCGTTCGCAAACGCTGAAAAATCTCTCCGCGTTCGTACAGCGAATTAAATCGTCGGTCTCGAAAAATGTATGTACG
>SMSR01012221.1:0-62998 GCA_019453355.1 Ceratina japonica
TTGGATTTCGTATCACCGTAATCGAGATTTAAATCCTGATTACTGTTCATATCCTCAACTGATCTATCCTTGATAGGAGATTCTTCTGTATTAGTCATTGTAGTGTCGCGCCCAAACATTACATTTTCCATTATGTGATTAGTATCTTTAACTATCGATGATTTATGGGAACTAAGACTTGGCATTGCCATCAACTTCCGTTGTACATCGGCATCGGACACGTCTAATGGTTGGTTGGTGTCAAAGATAGACATGTTCAAATTTTTAAGTTTAGTCTTATTCAAGTTCTTAGTCTTTATTTTCTTTTTCTTTATTTTATTTCCTTCGACTTTATTTTTTTTGTTCCTTTTCACTGGCTTACCGGTGGCTCTCGGAAACTCAACTCCTTCAAATCCTATGCTTTTAATGCTCCCATTATCCGGAATCACATCTTGCTCGAAGCCAATCATGCCCTGTGGCGAGAGCGTAGAGAAGTAGTTAAGGCTGTCATCCCGTTCCATTTTTACCTCAGTCTCTGCCCTAGTAATATCATCCATAATACTTCTATTGGGGTTCCTCTTGGGTTTCGGGGCATCTTTATCGTTTTTCCTCTTTCGTTTTCGGCTCTTCTTGCGATTATATCCTTCGTCAATTACGGAAGCCTCGGTCACATCTGCACAAAATACAACTCGTTAATTGTTTAAAATTGATGTAAATAACTAAGAATACTTTCATTCGGATACATAGAGAAAATTTCTTAAAATNTGCCCTTAGTGATAATTAACACTATTTATGGTATAAGTTTTTATCGATAAATGCTCTTAAAACTTCACGAATCGATAAATTTGCAAAATGATACATTTAGCAAAAGGAATACGTCTATCAAATTCACTTTGTCATAGAAAAAATACAAAATTAAAGTTAAATAAAAGTAAACTATTGTAGAATAGAACAGAAATCGGTTTATTGTACAAAAATACAAAGGCACCTGAACAGTGTTCGTTTAGCCCTTGTCGTAGAAAACTACCTCTGTTTAGTGCCACTACTTCCGGTTTATTTATATAGTCCCACAGGTAGCTTAGAACATATACATGTATATGCTCTAAGGCAGGTAGTCATGCAGAATATTTTTTTTCAAATTTTGGCTGCGCTGTCGTCGCATTTTCGAAACGCTTGTTCGCTCAAATAGTAAAGTAATTTTCTCACATCATGATAAAAGCATCCCGAAATAATTCTATTGTGTACTTGTATTTAATTACAAGTGCATAAGTTATTTTATACTTGTTGTAATCACGTTTGCATCATTGCACCGATGACGCAAAGATAATGCACAGAAATCTTACCTAACGTGAGTCGTACGCAGCGTCACGAATTCGCAAACAAATAAACGTGTCGCTGATTACAATTGTAGTATAGAGTACAATTGTAAATGAAGGTAACCCAGGTGTTAGTATATCAGCTGATGCATATTTTAGGTAGACGCGAGCGAACTTTCAATGAGATTCAAAGCGTGAAAGGAAGTCTAATCGAAGATCGAAGTCGTATTCGTGGTTTAGCGTTGGATCGTGAACGAGGCGCGAGTTCGTTAATCCTTCTCGCTGCGATTTCTTCTTTAAACTTTTGTCAATATCCACAGTGTTTCCAGTGTTAAGGATTTCGCACTTGGAGAGCAGTAATGGCTAATTTCATATAGTGACACATAGGAGATATTATATGATTTCACGAAGATAAAACATGCTTGAAAAGAAAACAGAAAAGTGCGCGATAAAACAGTAATATTGTTGGATTGCTTTTTCCGCGATTTAGACTGCACACCTGTTGTTTATCGCCGATCGGCTTGTTAAACAGGTAGATATGTTTCGTACGATTGATAGTACTCGATAAACGATCTTCAGGTATAAATATAAATTCCTCGTTTCTCGTAACATTTGCTTTCTCTGTGTACAAAGGTATTAAGTATTCTTCCTCGCTAATTGAAGCTTCTAATCTTTAGACTGCCAGCATTAGTCGCGTTCAGACGCCTTTAAAAAATTACTTATAACGTAAATATTTCAAGGATACAAGCCATATATACTCACCAATCTTTGAACCAATATCTTGGATTTCTGATAGACTGACGACTAGTAATTCTGTCTGGTCTCGAAGTCTTGTACGCGTCTTTCATTTTAAAAGTTCATGCTTTGCCCCTCACATTAGAGAAAACATAGCCATATATACGTACTTAATTTCAAGTTGACGATTATTACATCTTCAAGTTTATATATCATCACTTTCTTAGAAACAGTTACGTATCAATCATTTCCTATCGCATGAATCGGAGAATGAACGAACTTGAGAAAGAAGTAAGTCCATTTTCAAGTAAATTTGTGTACTATAATCTTTTCTTGAACAATGCTTATCTTCTCTAAATATGATCTATCTTCTAGTGCAAAGACAACTTCCTCCCAGTGATACGTGTCCAAGAAAAATCGATTACGTTTCGAAGGTCACATTCTTTAGACAGATTACTTCTCATGATATCACCGACGATATTAAATCATAAATGATAAGAAAATCGTAATTAATACGAGAAACGAGACGCACGTAGTGGATCTTCGCCTGGAGTGCTACTTGCGCATGCGATTCGTAAGACGAAAATAACGATAGGGGACAATTCTAATATCAATATATTTTTTATTTAACAATCGAATCGATAAACAGGAGAACTGCCTGATCAATAATTAAACGGTACAGGCAATTCCGTCAAGTAAAATTCCGCATACTTATGCCGCAGTGCAAGCGCGCGGTTATTAAACCGGGAGAGTGGGAGAGATAGGAGCTTTTGTCTGGCCGTCGCGGAGTCCGCGGCTCCGCGGGTCGTCGCAGTATGGTAACACGCCTCTACGCGCGAGCAAGAAGTCCGTCGGAGACAAGTTCCGTGCTTTTTGCATTTATGGTGTCCGGCCTCTCGTCGATCGTGGAGCGTGAACTTTGTATGCAGTTCACGACGACGCGTCGCCTTCGACTTCGACGGAAAGCCACCAACCGTGCCATACAGTGCAGATAAAGATAAGACGACGTCTCGCGATCAGGGGCAACGTTCTCATAATTTGCCAAGTGCTCGGTGTTTGTTGAAACCGACTCGTGAATCGGTATGTGCTTTTTGAAGGATTGCAAGCGAATCCCGTGAGTTTTCATTGTTGAGAGACGTGAATGTACGTACAGTGTTCGTCATCGAGAAAAAAGAGAAAAATATATATATACACGCAGCTGTTCCGTATGTTCGAATAGATATATAAATATTCTAAATTGGAAGATTGTCAGAACACGTGCCACTTGCAACAAATTTTGAGTTTCTCCGATACCGCAAGATACACGGTGCTGTTCACTATTATAGCGCGCCAAAGGCTGATAATAGAAACAGACCAGCGACACGGATGTATAAAAGAAGTCTTTAGATTTCAAATTTTGGCACGCGTTCCCACACACTTACATTTGCATGCTTTGTAGGATAGCGGCAGGAAAGGTTCTCGTTTGAAACTTCCTCTACTCTCTGTGTAACTTCTACGTATTCGTACACGTGACACACTTCCCTATTTACAATTCAAATCACCCGGAATGCGAATAGCTGATGCATCGACATTACTGTAATACTGGCTTCGATCTCGCCTCACGCGTATTTATCAATATCGATAACGACGACGCTGACAGAGCTGCAATTAAAACGCGATATTTAATGGGTGATGCTTCTACATGTAGGACGATCTCGTTGCTTCGTGCATATGAAACTCTATGAAGTTCCACCCACGGTATAACTGCTGCAGATCGCGACAACCAGTTTGTGTGGACGTTCACGTACCACCGCTCCCATACGCGCGTCCGCGTGTATCGAGCTCTCACATGCGTTTCATTGTGTCTAGTACTGATAAACGGAGTCGACCATTAAGAAAATAAAGAGAAAGCGCCGGGAAANACAGAGCTGCAATTAAAACGCGATATTTAATGGGTGATGCTTCTACATGTAGGACGATCTCGTTGCTTCGTGCATATGAAACTCTATGAAGTTCCACCCACGGTATAACTGCTGCAGATCGCGACAACCAGTTTGTGTGGACGTTCACGTACCACCGCTCCCATACGCGCGTCCGCGTGTATCGAGCTCTCACATGCGTTTCATTGTGTCTAGTACTGATAAACGGAGTCGACCATTAAGAAAATAAAGAGAAAGCGCCGGGAAAGTGAAAAGTCGAATGTGAAAAATTGTCGAAGAAACGAGCGCAGAAGAAAATGGGCACGAAGGTACTCATCGAGATGCAACAGCAGCTGCGGAACGCCGTGACCAACGCAGATAATGCACCGACCAGTACAAAGAAGTTGGACGATTTAATGGACATTAATAACTCGGTGTTTCTAGTCTTCGAGGATATCTCATACAGCGCTAGACCGTGCATTTTCTCCAAAAGTAAGTTTTTCTCTTAAAAGGCATTCTTGTACGACGATCGTGATTGAGTAACTTTCTCGTGTAACTTCGGCGCGTCGAATTTCGTAAGGAACTTCGCTATCAGTAAAAAAAATACAGCCAGGCTCGAAACGAGATACTTATTTTCGGAACTTCCATTTACCGAAACCCTTATCCGAATTCCTTATCGCGGTATGTATTCAATCCGTTCGATAGGCAACCTCATTTATTAACCGGGAGATATATTGACGCTTAGTTGTACAAGCGTGCATTTATTGACGCGATAACTGGGTTTATTTTGAGCTCGTGAGTCTCGGTAGCGGAACAATGCTCTTTAAAATAGTCTGAACGACAAAAGTGTCCTGTAGCACACACCCCCTCCCCCATTCGTTTCTCCTTAATATGGGACTGCTCTGTGGAACAGTCATTGTGGAGACGATAAAAGTCCCGCTTATCTGAATGTCTAAGAATTCGCTCGGAAATATAAATATAGACCGTCTGCACAATCGAACCCTTCCCAACTGTGCGCTTATGTATGCGCACGCACGTGTACACCATCCGTATGAGTTTATTAACCCTGAAACGGTTAATAAATACAGAAGGCGACGAGACAGTGTCACTGCGACAAAAGGATAAACATCTTCAATACTGCCTTTAGAAATTGTAACAGCCCGGAGACTGGAGATCGTCCCTGACAAATTCAATGAGGCCTTTGTGGGATTGACAGTCAACAAGAAGCGTACCTTCTCTTATCTTTATGATTGTGCACTGTTAGAAAATTTAGAATCTAGTATTTGCGATTATCGATTTAGCATTTGTGATGGCTAAGGTCTTGGCCCACACCGATCATCGCAAATATTATATTCTAAATTTTCTAATAACAGTGCGCAAAGAAGGTGGAAAACACCTATAAGATAAGAGAAAGTGCGCTTCTTATTGACTGTCAATCCCACAAAAGCCTTATTGGATTTGTAGCTTGCCGAGGCATTGACCCTTTTCGGGGAAAACTCTAAGAGGATCGCTAGGGCCTTAATGACGTTGGGGCCTGCTGGCTAGAAAACTGTCCAGGAGGACACTTCTGGACGAACGTGGTCATGCATGTCTTATTCTTTCGAATTTACGCATGGTGTCTTACTCTTTTGCCTGCGGTAAAATCCTGATTCCTTACAGCACAGAGAATTTTTTCATCAAACGCCCTGTACCCCCTTACGGAGCGATATGAATAATTATTTCCTTTGGTGTAAGATTCAACGTAAAATAATATTTCATAACTCTTCAAAAATTGTCAGGCTTCTGAATCTCTACNGGATGCACCGACCAGTACAAAGAAGTTGGACGATCTAATGGACATCAATAACTCGGTGTTTCTAGTCTTCGAGGATATCTCGTACAGCGCTAGACCGTGCATTCTCTCCAGAAGTAAGTTTTTCTCTTAAAAGGCATTCTTGTACGACGGTCGTGATTGAGTAACTTTCTCGTGTAACTTCGGCGCGTCGAATTTCGTAAGGAACTTCGCTATCAGTAAAAAAAATACAGCCGGGCTCGAAATGAGATACTTATTTTCGGAGCTTCCATTTACCGAAACCCTTATCCGAATTCCTTATCGCGGTATGTATTCAATCCGTTTGATAGGCAACCTCATTTATTAACCGGGAGATATATTGACGCTTAGTTGTACAAGCGTGCATTTATTGACGCGATAACTGGGTTTATTTTGAGCTCGTGAGTCTCGGTAGCGGAACAATGCTCTTTAAAATAGTCTGAACGACAAAAGTGTCCTGTAGCACACACCCCCTCCCCCATTCGTTTCTCCTTAATATGGGACTGCTCTGTGGAACAGTCATTGTGGAGACGATAAAAGTCCCGCTTATCTGAATGTCTAAGAATTCGCTCGGAAATATAAATATAGACCGTCTGCACAATCGAACCCTTCCCAACTGTGCGCTTATGTATGCGCACGCACGTGTACACCATCCGTATGAGTTTATTAACCCTGAAACGGTTAATAAATACAGAAGGCGACGAGACAGTGTCACTGCGACAAAAGGATAAACATCTTCAATACTGCCTTTAGAAATTGTAACAGCCCGGAGACTGGAGATCGTCCCTGACAAATTCAATGAGGCCTTTGTGGGATTGACAGTCAACAAGAAGCGTACCTTCTCTTATCTTTATGATTGTGCACTGTTAGAAAATTTAGAATCTAGTATTTGCGATTATCGATTTAGCATTTGTGATGGCTAAGGTCTTGGCCCACACCGATCATCGCAAATATTATATTCTAAATTTTCTAATAACAGTGCGCAAAGAAGGTGGAAAACACCTATAAGATAAGAGAAAGTGCGCTTCTTATTGACTGTCAATCCCACAAAAGCCTTATTGGATTTGTAGCTTGCCGAGGCATTGACCCTTTTCGGGGAAAACTCTAAGAGGATCGCTAGGGCCTTAATGACGTTGGGGCCTGCTGGCTAGAAAACTGTCCAGGAGGACACTTCTGGACGAACGTGGTCATGCATGTCTTATTCTTTCGAATTTACGCATGGTGTCTTACTCTTTTGCCTGCGGTAAAATCCTGATTCCTTACAGCACAGAGAATTTTTTCATCAAACGCCCTGTACCCCCTTACGGAGCGATATGAATAATTATTTCCTTTGGTGTAAGATTCAACGTAAAATAATATTTCATAACTCTTCAAAAATTGTCAGGCTTCTGAATCTCTACTCTGCGACTTTTCGCCAGGGCGTGTATAATCGAAGTGACCCTCAGGCCCAGCGTTAGAAAAACTGCCTTAGGACCGCCATTACGACCGTAGTTTTGCAACCTTTTGTGCGTGGGCCCCTGCTGGGCCCGCTTTCTGTCAAAAAGGCATTGAATCTTTATTTGCATCGCTGGATGCAGAGTCGCCCCTTATTAAATTTCGAATTTCCTAATTTTCTTACATTGGTGTTTGTTCTTTCTCCCATGACTGCCGATCATTATGCTCCTAATTTTATTTCCGGTAGTCTTAATTTATTTGCACATTTGGCTCAGCTTTTATTTCGTGAGCATTGAAACGCGATATGATGCAGATCGTATGATCAAACAAAAACAGGACGAGGTAAGGCAGTGGTCAGTTATAAATTGCTCACGTGCCTAATTATCGGCTCCGACGATTAATTATACGTGAAAAATATGTAATTTTTATCGCTCGTAAAGAGACACGCGAGTTAACGTGAATCGAACAGATATTTACGGTTTTCAATGCCATCGATGATTCACGCATAATCGCCTGATTTTTCAGTAGATTCTCTTTCGATCAATTCTTTCCTTTACGAAACGTAACTTATCTTGTGAAGAGAACGATTTCAATTTTCCCAAGCGATGCAGGGGGGAACGCACTGGTATCGCAGAGTGAAAGTATGGACCGTGGAATAGTATTTAAATAAACTGTAAAACTGCAAGTTCCAGCCTAGTGCAGGTCGATGGAATTTAACTGTCTTTCTCTAATTGTTTCTCTTTGTTTTACGATAAAGTTGATTCATAAGAATCATATTGCTGTCCCTCGTTAGTTTCCCTTTAAATGTTTCGCTTTAATTTTCCCCCTCCTTCGGAACACGGATCCTCTTCCCTCCGGCTACAATCCCCTTTTTGAAGCCTTTGGGGATGAGAGGAAATCCCAGACGTAGGGTGTTAAAAACTACGAGCTAGCTTCATATAGTACAAATATAAACGAGCAAATTGGAGGTGAACATTTTAAAACGAAAGTCGGGAATGCGTAAACCGCTCTTGGCGATTCAGCTTTCGCTAATAAAATGTGAATGTCCCTTTTCACAGCTAAATAATGTTTAGCTGTCATTTAACAGACCACGTCTCTCTCTAGAAATCGTTGACGCGGTCATCTGTTTCAGAAAAGGCCGAACTACTAAAAAACGTCAGCGGCGAATTCAGACCAGGCGAACTCACGGCAATTATGGGATTGTCCGGTGCTGGAAAATCCACGCTAATGGACGTTCTAGCTGGTTTCACGTTAGTAGATCTACCTGTTTTTACTTACATCACGTTATCATTCTCTATCTACTAGTTATACAGTTATACCGATGTACAGTTATATAGTCAAACTGTTCGTATTCTACATTGAACTTCATTCTAACTATTTAGAGATGTGTAAGATTTAATGTAAAATAATACTTCATAATTCTTCAAAAATCGTTAGGCTCTATTCTGCGATTGCAATCTCTATTCTGCTACTTTTCGCCAGGGCCTGTGTAAATAAACTGCAGTGACCTTCAGGCCCAGCGTTAAGAACGGTCCTAAGACCTTTCCCCGCCGCCAGTACGACCGTAGATTTACAACCCTTTGTGCCTAGGCCCACTTTCTCTCAAAAAGGACTGCATCGTTGTATGCAGTCCTTCTTGCAGAATTTCCTTACAGATGCTAAATTTTCTTACAGATGCTAGTCCATAAACCATGTCAAATTAACTTGCTCATTTTGTTTTGTTAAATCGACTAAAAGTACATAGTTACAAATTGTAAGAATTTAATTTTATAATCTCTAGAAATATCGTATATCTTTGACCTATAGTGATCTCGATCCTAAGTTCAGCTATTAGCAATCAAAGATAACATTCAGCGAAACAAGAATCTTCAGTGATAAAGTTCTGGTGAAAATGGTTTTAAATTTAATCTTAATTCGTAAGACTTTTCCAAAATAACGTAATCAAACAGACCCGCAAGTTGTATTAATGCCAGCTGAGCAAATGAGATTAGAAGAGGGCATTCGATAAGAAATCCTCACGCGTCTTTGATACGCGCCCGGTTTCAAACAGGTGTAACTTACCTCATTAATTGTAATTGCAGTAATAATCCCTGTATTTCAAATTGTCTAATTACAAAATACAAGATAAATAAATATTATTATTGTTTATCGTAGAATATTTATTCTAAGTACATACATATAATATTAATTAAATTGGATAGAGTTCTCGTGAAAGTTGTTTGCGAAATTGATGTGATTGGAGCAATCAAAATGCGATCACGGTATTCTGTTTCATTGTTCGACTAAACCAACCGGACAGCGTGCATTTCCGTTGCACGGATATCGGAGTGCAATAATTGCGACGTTCGCTGGCGAAAATATAGTTATCGCCGATAAACCTGCGTGACCAAAGAAATGATTTACATTATAAAAGAATGATAACTCGCAGCGTCTCTCATCGCGCGCAATTATATCCCGTTCGATACGTAGCTAATTCTCTCGAATAACTCAGTGTGTTTACTTTATATATCATTTCTCCATTTAATAAGAAATTAAAAACGGCGCGAATATCTCGGCACTTATTTTTAATTCACTGTTATTATCGAATATTTTTCTCTTCTAATCTAATTAATTAAAAAGAAATCGTATCTGATAAATTGTCCTGTACGGCACGGGATATCTGAGGTGATCCTCTACTTACTTTGTGCAATATCTTAAGTAGGTTGATTGAAGGCGCTCTGAATTAACCATTGTGTTTTATCGGGCCACTTGCAAGTGCATCAAGTAATCAGAGCAAATGAGCACATTTGCCTATGCACGTTACTAGATAGCTTTCATTACAGAGATAAAATGATTAAGTATTTTTAAATAACTCTAACTAACTAGACTAAATAGCTACTAACAAGAATTAAAATAATGAGAATGAATATATGGTTTGTATTTCAGAACGGCTGGTGTAACCGGGAATATAATGGTCAATTCGCAAGCTAGGAATCTCAATGAATTTCGAAGGCTGTCTGCGTACATAATGCAAAACGATAATTTGCAGCCGCTGTTGACCGTTCAAGAAGCAATGAACGTTGCCGCCGAATTGAAACTTACCATGAGTCACCGAGAGAAAAAACAGAAGGTACAATAGTTTTGTTATTCGCCGTTTAACTTATATTGTTTCTACGCTATTATTCTATAAGTAGCTCGGGAGTTATTTGTGTTAACTCACAACGCTCAAAATAATTGAAAGATTACTTGTTAAAGTGGCTTGTATTGGCTATAGCTCATTCGTAGTTAAGGGGTACTCAAGGTCAATAGGGAATAGCTTTTTATTCCTTTCGATCAATTTAATTTCGTGTGTTATTCCGATGCAGCAGCTTTTCAGTCGCACCGTGTACGATTTCAGGTCGATCAAATTTTAATCACGATGAATCTTGACACGTCGCGGCACACGCTCACGGGAAGGCTCAGCGGTGGAGAAAGGAAGAGACTAGCTATTGCATTAGAATTAATGAACAGTCCTCCGATTCTGTTCCTCGACGAGCCGACTAGGTATCTATTCAAAGCGTCACCCGACAACCCCGACATAAATAATCTCTTAGTAAAAAGAAGACATAACAATTTAACGTACTATAATATAATTGGACGGTTGTTATAGCGGACTGGACAGCGTCACATCGAAGTACTGTATAACGTTGCTGAAGCAACTGGCAAAGGCGGGACAAACGGTGATTTGCTCTATTCATCAGCCCAGCGCGTCGCTCTTGAATATGGTCGATCACCTTTATGTGGTGGCGGACGGAAGTTGTGTGTACAGCGGTAGCACGCAGAATTTAGTGCCTTATTTGAGCAGCCTCGGGCTCCAGTGTCCGACACACTACAATCCCGCAGACTATTGTAAGTAACAGCTCGTAAGTAAATGGAAATTGGCCGTTCTTAAACATCCGTGTCACTTCCGTTGATAATTTATAACGATGGCCGTGAATGGAGCGATCCAATCTTAGGAGTCGGCGTCGCGGCCGAATAAAGAAAAAGCGATTCTTTCTTTGATAGTGATGGAAATCTGCAACGGAGATTACGGCAAACACGTGCCGGAGATGGTCGTCGCCATCGAGAATGGGAAAAATAACTCATGGAGGTCGACAAGCAATGTAACCGCCGTCAATTGCCAAGAGGAAGTGATCGCTTTGAATGTGACGGCTTCGTTTCAGGCGCTCCGGCAGCGTCCTCCGATGGAGATACAGCACGCGAGCGGTAGACGCAAGAAGACCGCTGAATATACCACCACTTTTTGGAAACAACTAGTCATACTCCTTAAAAGGAACGCTATCAGGCTCTCCAGGGATAAGGTAATGGAGAGCTTGTTTCCAAGAATCTCGGTCATGTTATTATATAAATACAACTAGTTCTCGCGTATGTATAAATTGAATCTGCATTCAATTAATCAACACGATCGAGTCGTACGTTCAAATGTACAATCTCCTTCACCTTGATATAGAGATCAAAACGTGTACTTATTGTAAGAACTAATAGAATCGTCGTAGTATTAATAGATTCGTTTGATTTTTGTATTTATTACATTCGTCACACGTGTGTATCGACACGTCGCGCATGAATAAAAATAGACGCGTCGCTAGCCGCACTGTATCACGTACGGAAACATGAAATATTGATAAAGCGAGATAATAAATTATCGAAGTGCGACGTTTATTAGGTAATAGAGCCTTCAAAAGGGTATACTCTGTAACGTTTCCATTCTTGGCTTGTAACATATTTATTTGGCTCAAATGTCAGATAAACATTTTTCCCGTGAATTATATTCGATTACTGGAAGCACGGAGATGAAAAGATAAAAGCTTGTGTAACATTTGTAAAGAAATGCGATACGTGAAGAAGCTGTGATCAGCAACTGGTAGTGCGACCGCAGGAATAGTTGACCTTGTTCAGAGCATGATATTTCAGTGGTTTGCGCAAGGTGCAACGGATATATTTACAATATTATAGAATTAATGTTTTCGAACACACACATCTCCGACGTCGAACGCGTCTCATACAATTTTTGTCCGCAGGTATTAACGTTTACAAGACTTTCGATGCATTTTGTAATCGCCCTACTCGTCGGCGTGATCTACTTCAAAATTGGCCAGGACGCTGTATACGTGTTGGACAACTTCAACCTTCTATTTTTTAATATAATGTTCCTCATGTTCAGCGCATTTAGTGCAACTGTAACAACATGTAAGTCGGAATCACTTGAATCGACGTGTTTGCGAGATCAAGTGCACATAATAAGAAAAGGATTTATAATGATGCAGTTCCCTCGGAGTTACCGGTGATCATGCGGGAGCACTTCAATCGCTGGTATAAGTTACACTCGTTCTATCTCGCCAATAAGTTGGCCGACATTCCCATTCAGTTCACAGCTATTTCGTTATACATTCTCATCGTATATTACATGAGCGATCAAATGTGGGAACTCCAACGATTTTGTCTCTATACCTTAATGTGTTTCGCGATCAGCATGGTGGCGCAAATGTTCGGCCTTCTGGTTGGAACTGGGATGAAAGTCCAGGTTCGTCTCAAGATACACGGAAACGATCGTATAATTGTTTTATTCCGTTTCTCCCGTTTCAGCACGGTATGATATTCGGACCGTTCGTGATCCTCCCGTTCTTAATATTTAGTGGATTCTTCGTACAATTCAGAGACGCTCATCCGTACTTACGATGGCTGTTCCATTTGTCGTTTCTTAAGTATGGCTTCGAGGGTGTGATGATCGCTATTTACGGGTAAATATTCACAGAATAATTGATCATGCAGATTGATTATACAAATAAATGAAGTTCTGATAGTAACGCAAAGTTTTTTATAATTTCAGTTATGACAGACCAAAGCTTTCATGCTCGGACGTTTATTGCCATTTCGCAATACCGGAGACGTTGTTAAACGCCGTAGACATGAAACAGACCAATTACTGGTTCTGTTTAATCGTGTTGTTCTGTTTATATGTAATGTTGGACATTGGAACGTACACATTACTCAAATTGAGGCTGGAGAAACGTGTATAAAGAAAGAAGAAACTCGGAATCATGAGTGAGATTCTAATCGGGAACATTGTTGATCTACGTTCGTGCTGTGTTCAGTGTAAATAAAACAGTACAAAATGAATCATTATTGAAGACTGACTTTTAAAGCATTCTGCATAAGTAAAAGGAAACAATTCTTTTGTAAAGAGTGTTTACTATAAAGAGGAAATAATGAAATTATATATATGCATTTATTGACATTTTATTAAATGGATAATGCTTCATTTGTATAGAAATAATGATGCTGTCACCTCGAGATTATGCTATCGGTGATATCCTTCCGATGCTGCGTTTCGTTTCAAACGATAACCGCGGATGTTTTGTATGACTTACGCGATATATATGAAACGCGGCGCGTGCATAAATACATATCATCTATTAAAGTCTAATGAAATGCAGTGTTTCATACATCTATTTTCATAAATCGGGATATGTAAATGCACAAGTGAAGGAAAACGTGTTATATAACAATATGTTATTAAAGAAATTAACACGTATCTTGCTTATTAAAAAGTCCAGCGTTAGACAATGCAAGAAATGAAACGTCAAAATACCAAATACGTCGATTGTTGCTAGATCATTTCTAAGTCACGCGATGTTTAAATTTTATACGTGATTTTTATTCTCAATGAATATGTACAACTGGATATATTTGTCGAAGTTCAGCGTTGATCAAAATAAATTTCAATGCTGTTCACTATAAGTATATTACTTCCATTTCCATCACGCAGATCCCGTCTAACAAACTTGCTACCAGTCCTGTCGCCGCGTCAAGGCGGGCGTTAGCTTCTACGTGGAGACGATCCTCCGCGCCAAGAAGGAGAAAGAGAAGAGACGCCGACACATTTCGGTAATGGGGGAAATTTCTTAAGGGTGTAAAAATTGGCCCCCTCCCATAGTTTTTTGTGATAAGTATCCGGGAAAGAAGTTCAGTCATGTTGGGGAAGATGAGACTTAATGCAATTTGAGATAGAGGTTTTGATGAGGCATTTTTTTATGGGTTTTACGGTCCACCGCTCTGACAATATTTTACATACGGGAAGCTGTCACCGCCATTTGTGAAGCGATAAAAGCATACATCTTCCTTATGAAAAAAAAAAACAATCATTATCTGACCTTCCCTCCGTTTAAATTTCTAAGAGCATCTGGAATGTACGTGTAATGATTAATTAATTCTTACAGAAATGGTTCAGAGAATAAATTCATTCGTTCAAGGCCGGACGCGAACAGATACGATATTGTGCGCAGCGAAAGTTATAACGCCACTACATCGGCTTGTTAAACGGCAGTCGCCGCGGCGAATTCGTTCACGTCGCAGTCTCATAGTCGCCGTTGTAAACAGGCAAAGTGCGTGTTGAAAATATTTCTGTCTCTTCCAAAAAGAAAAGTATAAACGAGGGACCACAGAAATCATGAGTTATCATTAATTAACTGAACGCTATATCGCTGAATTCTATTCATATAGTCAACAATCGGTATTTTGACTTTTTATCCGAAGAATGTTTTCGTGGTGGGCGAAACATAAAACACTGACATTGCTACTGTCTGCACAGTGTACCGAATGATCCATACGTCAATGCATCCACTTTTGGCGATGTTACATTCCAAGACATTCCGGAATTTTAATTTTCTGAAAACGTGCGTTCGAACGTGCTGAAAGCGTGAGTTCTTCTCAGGGGAAGGCAGTAGAGAAAATTCTGTGAGTTAGTAGATTATGTCGAAGTGCAATCTTCATTGATGATGCGTGCGCGATAACGTAGTACAGCGAAGATAAATGCTCAGTCTCGCAGAGCAAATTCCAGTGGTTTACCTCGGCGATTAGTTTAAGTANGATCAATGCATCCACTTCTGGCGATGTTACATTCCAAAACATTCCGGAATTTTAATTTTCTGAAAACGTGCGTTCGAACGTGCTGAGAGCGTGAGTTCTTCTCAGGGGAAGACAGTAGAGAAAATTCTGTGCGTTAGTAGATTATGTCGAAGTGCAATCTTCATTGATGATTATACGGGTTGCGTGCGCGATAACGTAGCACAGCGAAGATAAATGCTGAGTCTCGCAGAGCAAATTCCAGTGGTTTACCTCGGCGATTAGTTTAAGTAGTTGAGAGGCGGTGAGCGCTGAAATTTGATATGGAAGCGTACCGCAACGACGACGTTATTGTCGTTCCGGCTGTGAGGGCCAATGATGAAGACGGGTGCACGATTCGATTGAAGGAGAATCAGGATTTTTTTAACGGGGACGCCGGCACAGTTACCAAGATGCACGTCGAGTTCGACGATCTCTCGTACACCGTCTCGTCCAGTAAAGGTGAGTGAACGCACTTTCATCTGCGCCGCTCACGTGTATCGCACTTGTGTATTACAGAAGCAACAAAACAGCTCCGATGTATTTTCTGTAGTAAAACGTCGATATAAATCCAATGAAAACTGATTTACGGAAGATAGACTTGATTTTGATAGAATTCGATATAGTACATACTTGTTGCATTCGAATAATGTTTCGTAACAACTTTCATTTATCTTCGTCGATTATTTGCGTAGCTTATAAACTGTCAATAATAATTGACTTTGACTTATGATTGGCGATAACGTAATCAGAAGACTGATCGTATATATGAATGTAATACCGTATTGATATTGAAAATAACGCTTGCAGAATATTTAGGTCGAAGTTGATAGCCACTTAAATATGATTCTGGGTTGACGTGCTCTGTTTTCATTCCATTCATGATACAAATTTCCGTCGTAGAAACGGATCTTTGTATTGTTACAGGAAAATCAAAGAGAATATTAGAAAACGTAACGGGATGTTTTCGTCCGGAAAAACTGACGGTGATCGTCGGTCCTTCCGGTGCCGGGAAGACCACTCTGCTTCGAATCATATCTACANAATACTCGAATTGGAGAACGCAGTTTCGGCATTCTAACATAGGTACACACCGTTCTAACTTGCAATAATTTTTATATCGAACATGAATGTATTTCATTGATATTTTAGATAATGGAGAAGTTGCATCAAAATTGGATAACACCAAGTCGAAGTCATCGTCCATTTGGGAAGAACAGAAGATTCTGCTAATGAGAGCGTTGTTTACTATCAAACGAGACAATGTTAGTAGTTGAAGACTTCGCTTCGATCAAATCAGACTTTGCTTCGTTTTTGATTTGCTTGCAGACTTTGACAAAGTTGAGATTCGCTGCACACGTGGTAGTAGCTTTCCTACTAGGCATAGTGTTTTACGATTCCGGAACGAATGCTAGTCGAACTAATACCAACATAGCTTGTATATTTTTCGTTCTACTGTTCTTGTATTTTTCGAATTCCATGCCGGCTGTGCAAATGTGTAAGTTACCGCTTTGNATTTTACGAAAAGTGGAAATTGAAGAACTCAACGAATGAATTAAATGAAAAAAATTTCTTATTTCTTCAGGTAGCAGATATAGCGGAGAGTTTAAATTTGACGAACTGCTTGGGTACTTTGGTGCAGAATTTAAGCGGTGGAGAACGGAAAAGATTGTCGATCGGTATAGAAATAGTTACGAGGCCGTCCGTTTTGTTGCTCGATGAGCCGACCAGTGGTCTCGACAGTGCGTCCTCGAATCAGGTCCATAACAGTAATTAACGAATTCTCACTGGTTACTTTGCATAAAAATTTAAGGAAGAGGACAGAACATGATGATATACCCCGAATAGGTAATTGGATTGCTGCATAAAATAGCGAGAGGCGGGTGCACGGTTGCTTGTGCAATTCATCAACCCAGCAGTCGCATGATATCGCAATTCGACGATTTGTTAATTATACACAAGGGAACGTCGTATTATTCCGGGGCTTGGGACGACGTGTACAGTACCTTCAAGGATGCGGGCTACGTGTGCCCGCAATTTTATAATTTATCCGAGTTTGGTAAATCAATATCGATTTCTCGTTTCTTGAGGTACGATATTTAAAATTATTACAAGTTCTGTATTTCAGCCCTCGAAGTGGTGACTGGAGAAAGAGGAGGAGACCTGTTCAATTTATACAGAATTAGTCGTGCCAGATACTCGAATTGGAGAACGCAGTTTCGGCATTCTAACATAGGTACACACCGTTCTAACTTGCAATAATTTTTATATCAAACATGAATGTATTTCATTGATATTTTAGATGATGGAGAAGTTGCATCAAAATTGGATAACACCAAGTCGAAGTCATCGTCCATTTGGGAAGAACAGAAGATTCTGCTAATGAGAGCGTTGTTTACTATCAAACGAGACAATGTTAGTAGTTGAAGACTTCGCTTCGATCAAATCAGACTTTGCTTCGTTTTTTATTTGCTTGCAGACTTTGACAAAGTTGAGATTCGCTGCACACGTGGTAGTAGCTTTCCTACTAGGCATAGTGTTTTACGATTCCGGAACGAATGCTAGTCGAACTAATACCAACATAGCTTGTATATTTTTCGTTCTACTGTTCTTGTATTTTTCGAGTTCCATGCCGGCTGTGCAAATGTGTAAGTTACCGCTTTGTTGACATTCAAAGTCTAAATTCTTCAGAATCTATAAAAAGATTAATCGTAGAAAAATCTATATAATCGTAAATAATCGATTTGTTTGCAGTTCCGACAGAAGCTGCCGTTTTCTTACGAGAATACTTAAACAATTGGTACCGCTTGAGATCCTACTTCTCTGTAAAAATTATATCGGACTTGCCATTGCAAGTAGGTGTTAATTCTGCTAAACGATAATTGAAATTTACCGAGAGACACGGTAGCGAGCCGAGAGAGAGAAGGCGAGTTTGTTATTTTAAAGATATTATTTCACAGATACTTGCACCCTCAGTATTCATCCTTATAACGTATTGCATGACCGGTCAACCGATGGAGTGGGACAGGTTTCTGCGTACTTGGCTGATTTGCGTTTTAATGACGATTCTTGGACAATCATCGGGAATGCTCGTCGGCGTTGCGTTCAATACACACGTAATAAAAACAGTAGAATCGCATACGTTGATCGGTGTAGAATCATACCTAATGTTAGCCGTATCGGAAACGTATTACGCAACGCATCTGCATATCGACAAACTCGTGACGAATTCAAATCATTAAAGATGACATTGACTAGAATCTGACCAAGCCTATTGGTATTTTCAGTTAGGAGTTTTCCTGATTCCCGCGGTCAATATGCCGATGATACTGTTCGCCGGATTCTTCCTGAAATTCAGCGAAGTGACGCTGTTCCTTCGACCTCTGTGCACCATTAGTTTTTTTGGGTAGATACACGTCTTTTTTTTTTATAAATCAAACGAAGAAGATTATTCTAAATTTTATTGTTGTAGGTATGCGTTCGAGGGTATTCTGCAGGCGATTTACGGCGGAAACAGGGAAAAATTGCCGTGTAACAAGTTCTACTGTCCTTTACGATCACCTGAACATATTTTGGATTCTATGGAAATGCCCTCAGTTCCCTATTACATGACCGTGTTGGCTTTATGTATATGGATACTATGTTTACAAATTTCCACGTACCTGGTACTTAAATGGAAAGCATACATAGCCAAAAGATAAAACACTTATACATTTTTACAAATATTACGTTTATATAATAAATTAAAGATTTTTATTTTTAATTGTAAGAAAAATTGAAAACACAAAAAGCGAACATCATTTTTATTTAAAAAAATATACATTATTGCTGTAAAAAAGTACATATTTACAAATATTTCCTCATCTCACATAGCTATTTATAAATAACTATATATATTTTATATATATATATATATGATATATATGTTATATGATATATATATATATATACATATATATGTTTTGTATATCACTTATTTACGAAACACGTCCAATCACGGCAGTGTACTTTCACCAGAAATCAAGCGAAACAAAGATTTACGCATATCTTCTTACTTCTCCAGTGATAAGAATGTGCAGGTGCGCGTATTTTCGAGTATCCGAACACGTGCGCAATAGACTTTCGGGATTCCGTCTGAATCCGAGAACAATGTCCGACCCGAAGTTTTTGGCGCACCCCTATAGTAAGTGATTGAAATTCCCATTGTTCGGAGTATGATGAACCCCTGCTGATAGCTAGGGGTTATCATAAATATTGATAAATATGATAAACGCGTGTTCAGTTACCAGAATCGCGAGTCAAAAGTATTTCCGTAAATATTAATTAGTCTCAATGTCAAAGAAACCAGAAGATCGCGTAGTCTCGACTAATTAACCACCTATTTTGTGGTCATAGATATAAATATAATATAAAATTATTAATATAACAGCTTGATGCTTAACAGATTAATTACAAGTAGGAAAAGTGTAAAAAATATTTGTGACATCATAAATTATACACGGTTAAGCCTGTACAATACTTATGCACACAAATATGTGTATTGTGCACCTGGATACCACAGTTTCTTTCTTCCTAAGTATAAATTCTTTATTCTACGTACAGGTAAAGAATAAGGTCATGATGCATTAACAATCGACGTTCTTTGAGCAATTTTCAAATATCACGTTTGACTTCCGAAAATATCGTATCGGAAAGTTTCACCGAGTGTACGTACTTGCGATAGAATTCACTGAGGGATGAGGGTTCTTCCAACAATTAATTGTACGTATAACAAGTTGCATTGACGTGAAGACATAGATATCGTTGTAACTTCAAAATAGAAGATCCTTAACATCGTTTCGTGGAGCGCCTCATTTTAAAATGTCAGCCATTGCAATTCTGTCTCTTTTTCAAAACGCTCTTAGCGATCAATAATAATTATACGATTTTTTATCGTTCGTGAAAACGAAACAAAAGTCTCAAGGAATGCAGTCGTTCGATGATTTATCGCATGGACACAATCTTCCATCTCAGAAGAAGATAAGCGGCACATCGCGTTAAGATAAGTATCGTAACAAGTGCCGCGATATCGTTCCAAAATTGATCGGCGTCCATAGCAATGTCGGAAAGAAATTTTGAGGGGTACTTGTAATGGCAATATAGGATGTTCTCCGCGGTGCAAGGTAACACGGGTCGCTCGAATCCATATAATGCGCTTATGAATCTGGAATTCATAAAACCAATCAATGCAGCGTTGAAAGTGTTTAAGAACGTCTTTCGAGCGAGTAAAAATAGAAAAATGAACGATACCCTTCAAGTCCGTATCGCAGGAAACTGACGTATGTACCCCATTTGAGATAAACTGGAATGTCGCGTAACGAAACGCCGAACCCGGCGAACATCATCACTGGCACGGACAAAGTTGGTCCTATGAACGTTCCGTTCTAAAATAAAAATATTAAACAGGCATATCAAAGAACTGACCGTCGCCAAGTTACCTAATTTTTTATATACGACGGTAATCAATTCGTTAAATACTTACGACTACGTCAAATACTGCTCCGATCATCAGACCGGTCCCATGACCGATAAAAGCCACTAGCAGGCTAATGGCGAAGAACATAAAAAATCGTGAGACCTCTAATGGCTGTGACGTGATGAAATACACTATTATTGTGAAAATGAAACAACAGAATATCGAAATCGGTAGATCGACCAGGGTCAGCGCCGTATAAAACGCTTTTAAGCTGTACCACCTGTTGAAATGTTCCTTTAGCAGGATGCTCATTTGCATTGGAACTAAAAATAGTCGTTTCGAGTATTAATAAAGATCTACGTCAATGATTATAAAAATAACCAATTTACGAAGAAATTACATGTAACTACGGTGAGCATCATGGTGGTCATCATGTGATGTATAAGAATAGAAAAGAGAAGATTATAATTATCTAAAACTCTAGACCCGTCCATGCCAGTTTCGAGGAAGACCGAACCGAGCATAAAACCGACGGATATGTTGACTAGAATACGTAAGTGTGTTAACGTCTGCAACGAAGAAAAGTTACTATTACGCACGTTAGTCATAATTAAAACACAAATTTGTTTTAAACATTTATAACACTCACTGTGTCTCTTTTGCACATGATGAAACCTCTCCACATTAAAATTCTAATTTGATATATCAAGGAGGTCGCGTGCAGGGTGTTCTCGCTTTCTGAATTTTCATCCTTATTCATGTGCATCGCTGCGATAAGAAATCACATATTACTTAATATCCTTCCATATAACTATCGTGCTTTAAGCTATAATAATACAAAGATAGTAGACATACCCCTTAAACCTTTTGCGTCAAGTAAAGACTCAGGATTCTCGAACCACTGTAAGTTTCTTCCATTCTCCGAGCCCGCTAATAGCAATGGTAATTTATCTTCTCCATATTCACCGCAAGCCAATTCAATTACTACAGGAAAAAATTATGTGAATAATTTGTACGAATTTAATTCCAAAGGTGAATGTAAAACTCGACATGTACCATAATCTGCCGGATTGTGGTACATCGGACACGGCAATTTGATGTTCTCTAAGTAGGGAATCATCTGACTGGTTGCACCGTGGAACAAACATTCTCCTCTCGCTAATACGTATACCTATAATACGCAATAGTTAAGATCAAAGATCCGGTAAACACGTATTTTATTAAGACTAAAAAAAGAAGGTTAAAACTTTAATGAGTGCGAAGAGACAAACAAATTATGCAAGTAACAGGATGCATACGCGTAAGAAAAAGTGTCTCGTACCAAATCGAAAATCTGAAAGAGCGACGCGTTCGGCTGATGAATCGTACAGATAATCGTCCTTCCTTGTCGCGCGAGTAGCTTCAACAGCTTCACTACTTGCATGCACGATGAACTATCCAAACCTCTGGAAGAATCGGACGCTATTCATAAATATTCCCGGTAAAGCAATTGCTAATTTTGGGATTAAAGGCCACAGCAAGATTGCAAATGAAAGTATAAATAAAAACAGGAATCAAACGTGTGCAAGGGCGCGAATGTAAAGTTCGATGACTTCGTCTTGCCTCCACGCTCTGTTTCACGTTTCAAAAAAATTTATATTTCGAACGCGAAGCGAGGTCAGGCTGAATATGGTATGAGTCAAAATGTGAAGATGTCTTCACATATTCATATACGTATAAGATGAACAACGGCCGGAATAAAGCTTTGGTGAGAGCCCACGTTACAGCCGTGAAAGTGAATGGGGATTATGTGAGAAGCACGTGTAGGCAGAATGCCCAGTTGTATTACACGTGAATTTCACGTACATACACATGTACAGTGAATAAATGGTTTATGCAACATCATATGCAGAATCATCGCACACTTACAAAAGATGTAGAAATCTCGAATGGATTTCTACTGTAGATTATTATTTCCGCGAGATGTTACAATTGTTACATCGTTATGAGTTCAGGATATTTTTCTTCGATCTAACTGTACTTACGTTGTCGGTTCATCGAGAAACATAACGGTCGGATTGTTAACCAACTCCAGCGCGATGGACAGTCTCTTCCTTTGACCACCGCTTAATCTTTCGGTTCGCGTGTTCATGTGCTCGTACAGGCCCAAGGTAGTGAGAATCTCTTGGATCTGAAATAGGATTTTAGCATCGTTTTGTAAGTTCATTATCCAGGAAGGAAAGATAATTGACGAATGAAATGCTAATTTTTAGTAATTCCACTCGAACGTTACTCAACTCTGCCTTTCTTTATTTAAGAGAAAACATGATAATGTCCATATTTCTCACTGGCATAGAAAGACTGATCAGCGGAATGAATTTCATTAAACTTCGAAAAGCAATCGTTCAACAAACACACTACTATTCCCGCGTGCCGGAGCCACGTTTATCTTATCACGCTCTCGTGTTGCAATTGGTCAACGATGCGATTCAAGTATTTAGATCTTGGCAATCGACCCTGCGGAACGGGAGCCGCTACTTACTATCGTTTCCTTCTCGTATCTGGGTGTATTCGTGGGCAGTTTGAGGTCAGCGGCGACCCTCATGTTCTCGATGACTGTCAACAATGCCTCCAAACGATCGTCTTGAGTGATGTATGCGCTACATCTGTGACAGTCGTGCGTTTCGTTAGAAAAAATTTGTTAAAATTCATGACATCTATGCTTGGTCACGATCATTATCAATGACTTGATTATACCGAGAAAAAAGGACTTAAATATTCAATATCCGAGGACGATTATGTATACATATAAATACTCCAAATGCATGATACATCGATCGTCTAGCACTTAATTAACCGCGCGGAACGCCGTGAAAACAATTTCCAACGATACTCACTTTCGAAACGAGTTCATATTACGGGCTCGGCCGTTGATGTAAATGTTTCCACTGACGCCGGTTGTCCTGTATCCCGACAGGATATCTAGCAAAGTTGACTTCCCTGCCCCGGATGGGCCCATTAAGGCGATTAACTTTTTCGCTGGAAGCCTTCCATTGATTCCGTGTAATATCTCCTTCTGGCCTGCAACCCGTTCTATTATAACTTACGGGATACGCCTTGTCAATCATAGTGATTAGGCAATTGTCTCGTAATTATACGGAACGCGGTCTCTGATTGAAGTCGAATAACGAAAAGTTAAAAAAAACACCTTCATTCAACTTCTCTCAAGCAAACGCAAAAGGCTGTTAATATTTCATTCTTCGTGCTTTATTAGTAACTCAATCTTCATTTCACTAGAATGGATCGTAAAAACACTTTGCCTATGCATATAAACATCAACTCCTTAAGTAACAAAATAAAAAACCAAATGATTTGCGCACTAATCCGAAGTAATAACTTTAGCAAAACCGGTTAGTGTAACTGTATTTTTCCTGCGCTACGACAACGTTGTTTTACTCTGGATATCTACGATACAATTTCGCGTGCTTATCAACGACTGTCGCTCTAATATAATATAATACGCATATAAATAAAAGGAAATCGGACAGGGAATTGACCTTTTCTGAAACCGAGCGACACGGTGTACGAGATGTTTTCGAAGGTGATGTCGACGGTGTCAGTCGCCTTGGTTTCCATAAAATGTGCACCATCGCTGCCGTTCATTTTTACGTTTTCCGTTGCCCTTGCCGGCTGCTTGTTCGGCGTGGCGTAGATCTGCGGGTCGACCCCGTTTTTGGTCTCCTGGCCATTGATAGCCTCATGCATCAGCACTTCCATCGTCGGATTGCCTTGAAGTGGCCGGAGACTGTCAATCTTCAAACGTTTCGCCGGTCAGTCGAACATAGGCGGACAGGACTGCAATCGAATCGAAATACCATAATTAAGGAGATTGTACGAGCGCCCATGGCGAGAATTCTCAGGTGACCAGTTCTGAGAGTGAACATATGGCAATTCGAAACTGCTTAGCAGTTACTTTTATTATTAAAGAGATTTTAGGTCAATAAAATATTTCGAATTAGCCGAGGTGATTTCTCGTTTATGGAATAAAACCAAATATCGAATAGTATCGTTATAAGACGGCCAATTACTGTGATTAAGCGAGTGTCTCAGAGTTAACGAACCAGATGCCCGAAATGGATTGATTACGTTTGAATTTCCATTACGAATGCGGAGATTAAACGATCGTAAAAATACTCGAATGAAGTCCGAAGTCATGCAAGTGACACTGATAAACGATTCGACAAATCGATGATTGCAACTATGCTAAATTGTATGGGAATTTATCATTGGCGAGAGACGTAAGTCATTTCCATAGATGAAGGACGACGGGAAGTGGAATTGTATGTCTTCGCCTGCCCGTTACAAGAAACGTTTAAAAATACGATATAATTAGCATAAGTGTCACGATTATAATTGATAATCTTATAAAAAAGCTACCGGGTGTTTGGTATTCAGTCATACAATTATTTTACCGTTGCAATGAATTAAGTATTATATAAAAACAGTCCTGTCTTCTTCCTTCAAGCTACAAGTATCATAACAGGTTTTATTCCTAAAACGTGGGTAGTTAAAATTTCAGAACACGGCTTCCGGTGTTTTGTATGTCCGACGGTAAGTTCCCAAACAAAGGAGGCACTTATCTTCACTTGTCACTAGTACATGTTGATCTAGAACGCTAGATCCAGTTAGTCAACTATTTCCGGAGGAAACGTATACCGATTGTTATTTACATTCATCCCCGTTTACGAAAACTCGGTTACGAAAACTCGGTTGCGATTCACGCCATACCTACGCAGTCCAATTGAAAAAGAAAAAGATAATACATCAATTTATAATTTCTTTGAATATTGACGTAATCAGCTCTTGCACCATGCTCGCCACAAAATAGAAGTGCGTATGGGTATAGGTCATAAATGTCAATGCGAACTGATCGAAGACGCACGTTCATGTGTTGATCACATAAGAAAAAATAGAATGTTTAATTTTTTGCAAGATATATAGAATCAAGAGAAGCTAAGGACAGCTGTGTTATAAACTCATTCAGTAATACGATCTGTAATAACTATAACTCGAAGATAACCATTATGCAATTAAAATAGAGTAACAGATGTAAAAAAATGTTTAATTTATTGCAAAATATATATAATAAAAAGACTCTAAGGGCAGCTATATTATTACTAACTCACTTGCTAATACGATCTGTCCATAATTAAGTAGGAGCTAATTAGCAATATGCGATGAAATTAGAGATTAACAGACCTATAAAAATTAGTTTTGTAGAGCCATGTCAAATACGTAAATAAACGTCGGAAATAAGAAGTACACGTGATCATGGATGCATCTCGCAATTACGCGTAATAAATACGTTGTCAGCAAATCGGGAAACACATGTGCGGTATCGTTAGGAGGGCATCAACGACATTGAAACGGTTGATCATTGTACGAACTTCCTCGAAGAGAACAAAGTGGCTTATCACCGCGGTGATAACGGTAATCTTGTTTATGGAATTAAACGACGATCATTGTTTCAGAAAGTTCAACCGAGCTCTAGCAATGTCCACTTGCTCCGATTGAAATAATTTGCTAGGACGAGTGCACGTGTGTTCGCTCGAGCTCGTCGTGTTCGTTTTTCATCGCAGAAAAATTGATTTTAAAAGAGCAAGGCTATTTTATCTCAAACAGAAATTATGTTTTGTGATAAGCATAAAAAGAATTAATGCCAGAAATGCATTATTCATGCGCAAGTGGCCCATGGAGACAATGGTGACGAGCTTTAACGATAGGTCGAAGTACATCAGAAATCTTATCGCGGAATATGAATCAACAATGAAAGTCCAACGAAGATGGTTAGAGAGATCGAAGCCAGTGTTGTTTATGAGGATTATGGTATAATTCAAGTTCAGCGTTTATTATTCTCGTCACGTAGCGTGTTTACTGTGACAAATATTGTTACGTAGTGAGTTTTCACTGGCAAATCGATTTGTTATTACTTTAAATAATGCTGTTTACGAGTTTAGATACGTATGACAGCAAAGTGCTCTAGTTTCTTCAGATTATACAGATACGTCTACTTCTTTTTACAACTTAATATATTACACTTTTGACGGATAGACGATTTTATTTAATAAATCACAGTTATGCAATTTGCATCGAATATGAAGTTTTTCAATAAGTAGTACTTTTAATAGTAACATGTAATTAAACAAATTACTCTTCTCGTCAGAATCTATTGACCGCTTTCTAATAGTATTATCCGCCGTTTTCTAAAAAGATTTGCATAATATTCCGTTTATTGCGTGCGACCGCACTTTCGCTGGGGTCAACGGAACGAACGCGATGCTGAACGACAAGGGAGACTTGGGAATACCGCCAGAGCAAATCTTTGTGATTCACGGTCCAAAAGCAGCGGGATTACTCGTAAAATTTCCCTTGCAAATTTTTAGCACACATTAAAACGTGCAACGTTCATAATGAGCTGAAAAATTTTACATGCTTAATAATCCCGCTTGAGGTTTTTATTTCTACTAGTCGTCTGTCATTAGTGGCACATACACCAATTAGTTTTACTGACAGTTCCAAGAGGAAAATGATTAATTATGAAATTGATTAGAAGAATCGACGTAAGCGTACAAGGTTCGAAGTTTTGTTATCTTGATTACTCATCGACGGGTTGCACATGTTTCCTGATATTTAGTGTGTACATTAGTCACACCGTACACAACTCGCAAGAAATACCAGTCGACTTTTGCACTTTTTGTTGCCTCCTTATTTTCTACATACGATTAGCTGCATCCAACGTCAGAACGTCGGTATAATTAGACGTTGTTTTTCTTTATGCGCAGCTCCGGCGACGACATCATTTTTATCACTAATTCAGAAGAAAGAAAATGCTAATGCGGCTTGTGGCTTTCCTGAAATAAATCTGACAGTCATAATCGTTTTGAAATAGTCAACTGTGAACAAACAATAACGTGCCATTATCGATCGTGGCTGGGTACATTGTGCACGGTTCATGATGCACTTTGATGACATTAGACATAAAGTATGTACATGTCAACGGATCGTCTTTGGAATCGCAAGTAATACGTGGTAATATAATCTTAAAGATACGCGGACGAAAAAAATTAATCTCGAGCTTATTCATTGATCATATGGCGTTTTAGAATTAAGCTTATCAATTACATATATGTGAATTTAATACACGCTTATACTGATGTTTTTAATGGATCTTCCAGAGGTTTTATAACTCGTACGAGTAGGAACAAATTTATGAGAAAAATAAGAAGTGAATAAGCGGAAGCGAATAATTGGAAAGGAATAAGAAATAGGTAATTAATTGTAATGACAGACAGATTCGATGTATCTACTGAAGAAGAGTAAGCAAAAATAAAAAGACGCTCTAATTTAAATAATATTTGAATTAAATAGCTTGTTCTTGTACGTTTGCATTTCATCGTTCCATACTACTTATTTAGTTTTTATTACAACACGCATCTCAGTTCGCATTGGTATCATAGATTGAAAGAAAGATTAGAAAATTATGCGTTCTGCGAGCTATTAACTCTTTGTAATTAGCACATAAAAAAAGCGGATGTACTACATTTTTTTAAATGACTTACGATCAGCTATCGATTCATGGAATGCACATAACAAGAAAATGTAGTAAAAACACCTTGATTAGGAAGATCCCCATGAATAATTTGAAAATGTAAATATGATCATATAATTTTTATCAGTTAATTAAATAATCACGTGAAGACATTTAATTTCTGCGGAGAAATGTTTGGCGCCGTTTGAGTAAGAAATATCTAATATATTTTATCAGTTCCGTATATTATTACGAGTGGCCGTATTACGATGATATTTCGTAATTACGAGTAACGTTGATTATTGCCACGTTCCAGTGAATTTTTCTTTATCAATTTAGATCGAATCCTTGGTTAAACGCATTAGCTTAGCTGATAACGCAACAACGATTAACAACATTGAAGTAAATACACAACGTGCTAGCAAAGTTCACTCGGCCGTTTCATGATTTATTGTGAGGCCTCGATATCGACATTAACGATCCGATCCTAAGTCTGATAAACAATTGTTTTTCAGCAAAGTAACAGTACAAACCACGATCAATGGCGCGTTCGCCATTCCAAACCGAATATGAAATAATCATTTCGATTTGAAGAATGAAAGATTTATTTACTCTGCGCAAAAATAATCCAGATGCAAGGATGAAGAGTTTTAATCGTCGCACGAACAATTAGCGATTAAATATTCCTAAATCCCGAGATCGACAGTATATCCTTTAATTAAGAGTTAGAATTCATACGCGTTAATTCAATGTTCTTTCAATCACTTTAATTCTTATAATCAGTCAAGTTGGAATAAAAGAACCAAACGTTAATCCCCAATGTTCAATTGAATTGGAGATTTAATCATCTATCTTCAGCCCTGCCCAGGTGTCCTATCGATTTTTTACATTTTCAATTCGTATAATCTGATACCATGCACGTGTTAAGATACGTACAATGTTAAGGAGATCCAAATTGATCGATCTCTCTTCAATAATTAAATTCATATTCCCATCCTTTCTTAAACATATTAATAAGTTTACGACGCGCGAGTCAGCGAGGGAAATTAAGGAATTTGAACGATCACGTAAAATGACAATATATAAGTACGATATTTTTATAGACTGTCGAATTATCAAGCATCAGTTTTTGTATTTTATATTGCACGATCGGATGCAGGTTCGCTCGGTCGAAATTCGTAATAATCGTGCCTGATCTCAGAGGACTTCCTAGAAAGGTGCTTGGAAGTAGGACAAGATGGACGATGTGTGAAGTGCAAAGACGGGTTTGTAAATGAGTTACTTAAAATACTATTTGAAGAAATTTCAATGGATACTTTGCATCATTTCAAAATAATATTTCATCAACATTCTCATATTTAATGAAAAGTGAAATCAATCTTCATATATATCGTTTGTCAAACACCCTCATTCAAGCGAACATTGTTCCGGCTCGTTAGTTCGTGACATAAGTTTGAAAACATGTAAAGAATGAAGAATAGAATGTACGAACTTATGAAATAAATTCCTCGTTTATTGTATTGCAACGAGAATGATCGCGTGTTTTCACTGCACGCGACCCGTAATCGTTTTTACTTGTCTTCAAACGGAACGACAGTTTCCCGGTTGACTTTCAACCCTATGGCAATTAAACAGGCTTTTGTAAAGAATTAAAAATCTGCACAACGCTGTTGCTCAACCGCAAAGGTTTCTTAAGAGAGAACCCTGCTAACTCGATCTATTGCAAAAAAACGAATCAGGTAAGAAATTGCCCGACTTCACCAACCGGTTTTTACACGAAAACCACCTTTATTACGCGAATAATTCTGATTTTTTTATTTTTTCATTCGACAATGTGAAATTTTATTACCTGTTGGATCTACGTGCATACGAGAAACATTGAACAATAATACACTTACCGGAACGATGCGAAAAAAGCGGGCAAATCAGACCGTTGCTGTCAGCTTAGCCGGGTAATTGCAGCGTTGTTTCACGAGCAATTTAATAGTTAGTATATTTGGACACGCGTGCATTCAAACCGTTTGAACGCNGTTGCTCAACCGCAAAGGTTTCTTAAGAGAGAACCCTGCTAACTCGATCTATTGCAAAAAAGCGAATCAGGTAAGAAATTGCCCGACTTCACCAACCGGTTTTTACACGAAAATCACCTTTATTACGCGAATAATTCTGATCTTTTTATTTTTTCATTCGACAATGTGAAATTTTATTACCTGTTGAATCTACGTGCATACGCGAAACATNCAATTTAATAGTTAGTATATTTGGACACGCGTGCATTCAAACCGTTTGAACGCGAACTTGCAGTGCGAAAGCGCGGGCTAAAGTGCCGCTGACATGACCACTTTTATGTACGAAAATTCACTACTCCGAGCGCGTGGTGTACACATCAGACCAGAACCGAACCGCTTCCTACCGACGATCGAATACTGCACTCGTTACTCGTTACGCATGTTCTCTCTTTACTGCCTCCCTCTATCACGTCTTTATTCCCCTCACTACTCGGCCCGCCGATCGGAAGCATCTCGCCTTCTTCTTTCAATTCACACAGTCACCATACATACACTCCTATTATGCTTTTTTGCGAGATCCTCGAACCAGCGTTTTTTGTATCTTCCTTATATGTCTGTTTCGTTTTTTCTTTAATAAATCGTCGGTCATACATCCTTGGAACTTAGACGGATGACAAATCGACATATGAAATTCGGAAGGACGCAGAACACGATTTATTATTAATCTACTGTCTCGCATGTATATATGTTAAATTAAGTCTATTACAAAAAGGAAATGTTTTTTTTAATTTGAATTACCGGCGTTTAACGATAAATTTCCTAAGATTCCTATCTTATTTCTTACAATTACATCTTTTCACTCAAGTATTACATTCAACGTGTCTCTCAAAGAATCTTCGGAAATAATAAAAAGTAAAAGGTATACAGCTAGTTTTTACATAGTTGCAGCAGTTCCAAGTTTCAAGAAGTCATCCAATACAGATTGTTGTTCTTCCACTAGCTAATTAAATTGAAAAATGATGAAGTATAATATTTACGAATAACGATTTCGAATGAAGTTGAAAGACAGGTTTTGTAATTTTCCCATTCAGCTAATTTTCTACCGTTTCTTTATACGAACGATAATTTTCCTACTCGGTGGTTTCTTTTCATTCGATAAGTAGGTAGTTATAACTTTCTTTGACCTGTTACTAATTGTGGAGATAATACAAATTTCTCATAACATTTTATTGATAAATATTGTTTTAATTTATTTTCTTTGTTCCGAAAAGAAAGACAGTATGCAATGAACGTAATGAATAATTTTTTCTTTAATTTATGGAAAGATTAGTTGTAATTTAGATAGGAACATCTATCACGAGTTGAAATATACAAAGCAGATTTATCGCCGGTTGTAATGAACTTCGAAGTTTGCGTGTAAGAAAAGTGATACAACGAATCTCTACCTTTTCTGTAGCTCATTGATAAACGTTAGTCATTTACCAATTAACTCGGTATGTAATTTTTAAAAGAAACGAGTACAGAGTTAAAATATTTTCTTATTACAAGAACGAGTTTTGAATAATCTTATCAAAGCAAGAGGTGCAAAGGTAATTTTTCTTGATTACAAGGTATTACGAGAGCCTCATTTTTTCATTCATCGGTATCAGTGGCAATAGATGGTAGATCTAGATACTGCATTAAAAATAGCTTTACGTATCTCGATTAGGTCTATTTAAACCAATGGATGTTATCTTTACGTTATTAAATATTCTAGTTTATCGGAATTATTGAAATGTTGTTTAACTAGATAAAAATGAAATTGCCAATAGTTAAATAAAAATTACGTAACCAAATGAGATTTAATGGACCTATCATCCAAGAAACTATTATCATACTGACGTACATTGACCTCGCTTCTCGGTATTTATAAACTGTAACCACGTGCTTCCAACATTTTCTGTTTGGATCATACGTTCTCAATTTCTGCATGTAATAACAGAATCACGTACTGACTTTACACCCTATTTTGCAATTAAGCATTTACTGCTCAGCGCTATATTTTATGGAATTGGCCGAACTTCCTAAATTTTTATGTCCGATAAAAAATAATATTTTTATTCGTAACAGAAGGTCGTTAACATAATACGAAATAATAAAAGCCGCGTTCATGTCATGAATAACATTTATTCATCGTCTTGTACAACCGTTGTCTTCTCAGACACGTAAAGACCATCCAAGAATTTTCTGATATCCTTGTTCTTTACAGTCGTCGATTGTTGTATGAGAGCAGCTGAAACAAGACCAGACGTCACTTACGATCGTTTGTTCGCTTAAACAAACTCTTGTCAATTTGCATTGTTTACTTACCAGATCGCGAAACATCTTCTAAAGAATTCCCTTCTATTATCAGTTCGTCCTTTTGCTTAGCTGAATTTGAGACCATCACGCCAGGCGCCATTTTCACGCGGCGAATATATTTCTCACCGAGGAAATTACGGATTTCAATTACTGTATTATTTTCAGTTATAACACAGTTGATTGGGAAATGAGCGTATACTGCTCTCATTTTATACTGGTAACCTTTGGTCACTCCTTTCAACATGTTCTCAATGTGGGAGCAGACTGTACGAACTGCTGCCAATTCTTTCTTTGTTCCAAACCATTTCTCAACTTTCAATAACTTGGGACTTACCATCTGTAACAAAAGAATATCTACATCCAAAAACCATTCCAAACTACAACACTAATTTTTTGAAAGAATGAATTAGTCAGATATGGATTTATCATTTATTTGAAAAATGAAGGGGAATCCATTGTATCATCAGGTAAAATTCAATGGGAGATATTAATATTTTTATATTCGTCTACTTACACGAATGTCAAGTGCAAGGTGTTTGAAAGATCGTTTCAGGACACCTCTTGGTCCTTTGACTTTGACCAAACGGGACTTGACTGTAACAGTCAAGCCGTCAGGTATCTTCACAGTTTGATTTGTAACGATTTGCTTCATCCTGCAAAGTATAAAGATAAACGTAAAGGAACTTATACATTCATAAGTAATAATAAATATGAGTAAGATCGTAATATTGTTATTTAAACCGATAAGTATTACTTTTTTCGGCCAAATTTAAATAGGTAAATACGATGTGTTCAATTAAGATCATACGAAGTGTTCAATTCGTTACGTTTTATTTGATATTTTACGATATGAACATTAATGAGGTAAAAAAAAGTATGTTTATAAAATCTGGCAGACGAGGTTATATTAGACTACGCGTAGAATCAATGATTTTCCATAAATAATACTTAGCGTCGCACAAATACAATACACAAAACTGAATAATATACGTAAAATATCATAGAATTTAAGGNAAGTAAGATCATAATATTGTTATTTAAACCGAAGTATTACTTTTTTCGGCCAAATTTAAATAAGTAAATACGGTGTGTTCAATTAAGATCATACGAAGTGTTCAATTCGTTACGTTTTATTTGATATTTTACGATATGAACATTAATGAGGTAAAAAAAGTATGTTTATAAAATCTGGCAGACGAGGTTATATTAGACTACGCGTAGAATCAATGATTTTCCATAAATAATACTTAGCGTCGCACAAATACGATACACAAAACTGAATAATATACGTCAAATATCATAGAATTTAAGGCATTCTGAGATTATGTTGGATTTCACAAAGTACTCATTCTCACTAAGATTTCATTACCTCGCACACGTTACAGGATAACCGGAAAAGACCGAAACGTGCCGAAACCAGCGAAACCAGTGATCTATATGGAAAACATATAGAGTGGAACACTGCAGCTGCGTTCTGTTCAGTTTACAAATGGCGCATGGCGCATTTCTAAATGAAAGATTAGAACGAACCCGTTGAATGCGGCTACGCCACCGAAGAGATGCAAAACATAATCTCAGTAACGGCGCGCAATTTTCAGTCGATGAACGCATTAGATAATGTTTATTATATTGTGAAAGGATTCTGCATAAACGATAATATAATTGAGAGGCTGACTGCCGTTGCAAAGGTAAGGACCATGAATTCGAGAAACTTTCTTTTAAATATAAAATTAATCCATTCTCTCATGTCATTTATTTTAAAAAGTAAATCACGAATTATAGAAGGCATTTCGTTTAAAATTCTTTTTTCCGTATGGGTATTAAAAATTGTTAAGAAATACACAAAATACAAAAATTTAATTTATTTATTATTTTAAGTAGCAATATACATTGTTTACGCGTCGGCGTGCGTAAAAGGAAGTATTAAAATGTTGATTATTACAAAATATGAACTGTATTTTACACAGTACATGTGATGGTACATTAAAATACAATAAAGAAAGTCATATTAGTAAAAATAAAATGATTCAATACTTTATACGATCAGTATCATTTTTTTTTCACGTTGTTCATCTATAAAATATATGTATAAATTTATATCTACAAGTTAAGTAAAAATTATGAACGTATGTTACTATATGTTACGAATTACGTGAAACGTATTCAAATTTCTTAATATTATATATTATTTTTTCTTATAATTTACACTTGAATTTTAGTACAGTTTATGAAACGCCGAAGGAATACTTACGTTAAAAAAAAAAGAATTGATNTGATCAGTATCATTTTTTTTTCACGTTGTTCATCTATAAAATATATGTATAAATTTATATCTACAAGTTAAGTAAAAATTATGAACGTCGACATAACAACTATATGTTACGAATTACGTGAAACGTATTCAAATTTCTTAATATTATATATTATTTTTTCTTATAATTTACACTTGAATTTTAGTACAGTTTATGAAACGCCGAAGGAATACTTACGTTAAAAAAAAAAGAATTGATCTCTACTTATTAATAAAGAAAGTTATACAATCGTTAATGATTCACGAGGAAGCTACTATCCTAGTGGACTCAATGAAACATTCTTCCTTCACGCGCACAAGACTAATATATTACATTTGTTATAGAAATTTGGATATGCATTTTATTCACCTGTATATTGCTACTTGAAGAACTGTTCATAAAATGCAGCGTTCGAAAACCACGTCTCCGCGCTTTACAGCAGTTTCATAAATAGTATAATCGTTGAGTCTTATTCCTTCTCGACTTTCTTACCTTAAAAAAAAAGGCGACAGAACGTAATAATATACAACAAACTGTTACAAAATCAAAACGAAAATGCTTATAAAAAAGTCTCTGCCTCTTCGATTCTCAGAATGCTATCACACAGATATCCCGCGATCCATAGACTTTCTACACTTCTGCGCGACAGTATGAAGTTTCTATTCTCTTCTCGGGGGGCAAAAAATAGAAGTATGTATCTCGCGAATTCTGGTCCGCAAACAATTATTTCAGCGGCAAAAACTCAAATTTTGCTTGTTTACTATCCATGTATGTACAAGCAAAGAGGTATTTCGTCGGTTCACGTCCGCACAGCATTCGCTACTAATAATCCGCCTGCATAGATAATCGTTGATTGTTACTCGGTTTCAATGGTGTTTTACAACGACGCGCGTCCGGAAATCTCTCGTGATATCTCTCCAATCTCAGGTACTTCACAGTTACTAAATGACCTACAGAAAATTGTATATGAACCACGCGTACAAGCGTCAACTTAAGCATCTCATTTAAAAAATTCATTAATCGCTCACCATCGAACCAACATCCGTGTAAGGCTCTGTACGCTTTTCCGGCGTCCTCTTGTGACATACATTTCATGTACACGCAACCCTCGCGACTGCCACGATCTACTCGGATGTGAAGTATCTTCACGCCCTCTCCACATTTCTCGAGTATAGCGTCTTGCACTTTCGTTTCCCAGTCATCTTCAAATTCTCTGAGGACATAATACTCAGTACAATTTCTCAATGCTGATACATTGTAGCGTGGATACTTACACGTCAGCGTCGAACATGTGTCTGATCTTCAAACACGGTGTTGGCGAACAAGACAAACTGTTGACCGATCCCTCCATCGTTTCAAAGGCTTGGCCTTGCCACACTTTAGACTTCTTGTTCAGAACTAAATTCGGGGAATTCGGTTTGCTCAGGCTGTTGTTAGGCAACCAGCGCCATACATGAAATTCTTCTCCAGCGACTTGTTGCACTTCCCTTCGAATTCTAGAATCAAAAGTTTCCATTCGAAGCATGGGAATAGAGTTAATAAACTGAACGTGCACCAGTTTGCCACATTCCTTACCTCGATTCATTCTCGTCCAAGAATTTCACTGCCTTTTCCCAAAGACCAGCCATCTTTTTCCGATCCCTCGGAAGTATAAGATTGTCGCGTACGTGATTTATAGCAAGAAAACTTTCTTGCGTGCCACCGGGCGTAGCGACCGCCGCGTTTTGATGGTGCATTTCAACCATGTTAATGATCTTGCTGACAAGCTGAAACACCTCCATCTCGGTACTTTTCTTGTACCTTATATACCAAACGAATAATTTCTGGATTCCTATAGCTGCTAGGAGCCCTAAGAATATATTTCATTATTATTTAACGATATAACGCTAATCTAAATGATTTCGCACAGCATGCACGTTAAGCCTAGCGACGTTATAGAAGAAAATCGCATAAAAAACAAGCTACAGTAATAGCGAAGAAAAATTTACTGATTAAATTACAGTGTTAAAGAGTTAAACTTTTGACAGAACAGTAATGCTTTAGAACACAACGTAATCGCGTATTTTCAACAAGTTTCTTCCCATAATAAGTCGGTCAAAAATTTACCGAGTGACACGATTAGGAGCGAAGAGCATACGGTGAAAAGCTTGTTCTTGATAAGACATTGCATTGGCAACTCTGGATTCGTGATCACCATTCCAACTTTACCATTCAGTCGAGTGTTGAATAACTTATCCTGTAACAGAGAGAGGTGCCTTCTTCTTTAATTTATATGCATTAGAGAGAAAAATAGAAACGACGCAGAGTATGAATGATCATGAAACATTTTACAATACCAAGGAATCTAAAACATCGCCCGGATTTCCGTTATCATCGCTTATGTCTATAAGAGAAATGCCCCATTTCGGATTTTTTATGACGAGTAACTGTGCGTTCTGCAAGTCCTCCTTCACCTCAATACTTTTCTGAAAATTATCATTAAATGTAACGTTATACGCGTGATTATTGTTGCTTCATCGTAATTTATTCACGTACCACTTTATTGCTCGTGAACTTTTGCATTATCTCAAGGTCGGTCAAGTAAGGGATTACACTGGAATTGTCACATATCATAGACACAGCCCTTTTCGTTAAAATCTGTTGCAGTTGCTTCAATAATTGTAACACCGAATCTACGTTTTCTTTCATTACACAGTTAACTCCAGGCGCTTCAAGATCATCCCCGAGAAAGCATAGTGGTATGTTGCTATCTATAAATTAAAACGCAAGACCAAAAAAGCATTAAAATATTTGTCAAGATCCACATTCGAGTAATGCTTGCAAAAGAAATGACATATGTATATTACAAACGACGTATAAACGATATATTTGTATGTATAGTAAACTAATTATTGAAATAAGCTTGAATTTAATAACAGTGATATTGAAAATAGGATAAAATCATTGTAACGGGAAAGGAAATAAAATATCAAAATTAATCCATCAGTAATACTTATTATTTTATTACACATGTTAAAAGAAACGATACATATCTTAAGCAGAATGTTATGAAATTGAATATACATTGTTCAATATTGCAAAACATAAAAGTTATATAAAAATATCTAAGACCCGAATGTCAGAGTAATTTTAAAAAGTTTAAACATCCTCTTTATATATTACACGTAGTTTTAATATAATTTCATTGTGCGCGATTAATGATCTCAATCAATTAATCAAATCTATGGTAATTCAATAAGAACGTGCTCAGAGACCCTGTCTTTAAAGAGAACGCAATCGTCACATAATATAGATTTGTACTACTTAGAATGTTAATCATTATTTTATTCTCATACATTAAGTATCTTCAAATTCGTTATAGAACGTTACACATAAATACAATGCATTTACTGTTAATGACAAATTTATTTAAAAAGCTTTCCCACAGATTGTTAGTAAAACTATATGATCTGTCGCATCGTGTTCTTTAAAAAAATTCTTCATTTACGTTACTTAATTGTTACGATTCTGAATACCTACCCGTTGAGAGTGATGGGAACGTCTCCGATTTTCCACCAAGTCCCATATATATTATGGCGAGAATCCCAAAAAACAAAGCAAGTACTACTACCAAAACTACAGATACCATATTGTGATTGTTTCGTACATCTTCTCTGTTTGTGGTAGTTGATTTAAACATTCTGTTCACTGTTTCCCGGGGTCTGTCAAGGGATGACGTTATGTACCTGGAACTGAAGAAGATTCATTTACATATCAATACAATCTGAGCAAACATATTTAGATAACTATTAGCATTCAATGCAATTGACCCTTACCTCGGGTTGGACGACGGATACAAAGATCTCAAAGTAGAGAAATGTCCATTTGAGTCTTTTTCCTTTAAATCTGGTACATTCGAAGCAAAACGCGAAGTTGGACCTAAAAACGTAAATGTATTAAGCGATGGGTTCTCACGAAGTACATTGTACGATAATTATGCAAATGTGAAACTTACTCTTTAAACTGGACAAAGACGTGGATGGTAAGTTCATGGACGATCGCGAACTAAGTCTCCTGGTAAATTCTGAGAGGTATGGTGTTTCATAATTGGCTAAAATATCTCTCTTTGTGCTATCTTTTGTGTGAACATCTTCACTCGTTGATGGTATTGGAGAGATGTTCGAGTCAAAAAATTCATTATTTTTATCGATCACAGTGTGGATAGATCTCAATTTCGGCTCATACGGTTTCGAAATTTGTTCTTGAGTGGCAATGTTATGCTCATAAGTTCTAGACTCATGAGGTTTAGGGGCACTTGGCGTATATTTAGGCGGAGTATATATTTTGTTATATATATTTGATATTTCTTCAACGGCATCTGAATCAGAACCAGTTTCTAAGCCATCAGTTGTACTTGATGTCTTATTGGTCTTGGTAAACTTCTTATGAGTAGTTTTTGTTATCGTACGGTTCGTAAAAGAGGAAGAACTATTGTAGTCCGGTGCTATAGGATCCTTAAATTCAGAATCTGCAGTTTTATCCTTAACTGGATTTTTTGATATGCTTACATCAGATGATGGTGGAGGCATTGGATTGGCTAGTGTTTGCCTTCTATTGCTTGCAGTAACCTTTTTCTTTTTGTTAATTGTCGAACTTGTATCATCATCTGTGTCTTCGCTGCTGTATCTGATACACAAACATAATCAAATGAGATTTCAGTCTAACGACATATCGGCATAATCACAGCTTCAAATTGTGTTTAAGAAAAGAGAAGTGAAGTGAAATGAAGTCTCGAAGACGAGAGAAAATCTTTTAACTAAGATAAACAAACTGAAAGTGAGGAAGATGGGAATCTTTTGTGTTTCAATGATACTCAAATCCGATGCTACTAGAGTGGGTGAAACGAATAAAAGCAGAATTAAAGGTAAGATAAACATATACGAAACCAAAAGTACCTGGCAGCCAATGAATGTCGTGACCCTNCAATCTGAACGTGCACCAGTTTGCCACATTCCTTACCTCGATTCATTCTCGTCCAAGAATTTCACTGCCTTTTCCCAAAGACTAGCCATCTTTTTCCGATCCCTCGGAAGTATAAGATTGTCGCGTACGTGATTTATAGCAAGAAAACTTTCTTGCGTGCCACCGGGCGTAGCGACCGCCGCGTTTTGATGGTGCATTTCAACCATGTTAATGATCTTGCTGACAAGCTGAAACACCTCCATCTCGGTACTTTTCTTGTACCTTATATACCAAACGAATAATTTCTGGATTCCTATAGCTGCTAGGAGCCCTAAGAATATATTTCATTATTATTTAACGATATAACGCTAATCTAAATGATTTCGCACAGCATGCACGTTAAGCCTAGCGACGTTATAGAAGAAAATCGCATAAAAAACAAGCTACAGTAATAGCGAAGAAAAATTTACTGATTAAATTACAGTGTTAAAGAGTTAAACTTTTGACAGAACAGTAATGCTTTAGAACACAACGTAATCGCGTATTTTCAACAAGTTTCTTCCCATAATAAGTCGGTCAAAAATTTACCGAGTGACACGATTAGGAGCGAAGAGCATACGGTGAAAAGCTTGTTCTTGATAAGACATTGCATTGGCAACTCTGGATTCGTGATCACCATTCCAACTTTACCATTCAGTCGAGTGTTGAATAACTTATCCTGTAACAGAGAGAGGTGCCTTCTTCTTTAATTTATATGCATTAGAGAGAAAAATAGAAACGACGCAGGGTATGAATGATCATGAAACATTTTACAATACCAAGGAATCTAAAACATCGCCCGGATTTCCGTTATCATCGCTTATGTCTATAAGAGAAATGCCCCATTTCGGATTTTTTATGACGAGTAACTGTGCGTTCTGCAAGTCCTCCTTCACCTCAATACTTTTCTGAAAATTATCATTAAATGTAACGTTATACGCGTGATTATTGTTGCTTCATCGTAATTTATTCACGTACCACTTTATTGCTCGTGAACTTTTGCATTATCTCAAGGTCGGTCAAGTAAGGGATTACACTGGAATTGTCACATATCATAGACACAGCCCTTTTCGTTAAAATCTGTTGCAGTTGCTTCAATAATTGTAACACCGAATCTACGTTTTCTTTCATTACACAGTTAACTCCAGGCGCTTCAAGATCATCCCCGAGAAAGCATAGTGGTATGTTGCTATCTATAAATTAAAACGCAAGACCAAAAAAGCATTAAAATATTTGTCAAGATCCACATTCGAGTAATGCTTGCAAAAGAAATGACATATGTATATTACAAACGACGTATAAACGATATATTTGTATGTATAGTAAACTAATTATTGAAATAAGCTTGAATTTAATAACAGTGATATTGAAAATAGGATAAAATCATTGTAACGGGAAAGGAAATAAAATATCAAAATTAATCCATCAGTAATACTTATTATTTTATTACACATGTTAAAAGAAACGATACATATCTTAAGCAGAATGTTATGAAATTGAATATACATTGTTCAATATTGCAAAACATAAAAGTTATATAAAAATATCTAAGACCCGAATGTCAGAGTAATTTTAAAAAGTTTAAACATCCTCTTTATATATTACACGTAGTTTTAATATAATTTCATTGTGCGCGATTAATGATCTCAATCAATTAATCAAATCTATGGTAATTCAATAAGAACGTGCTCAGAGACCCTGTCTTTAAAGAGAACGCAATCGTCACATAATATAGATTTGTACTACTTAGAATGTTAATCATTATTTTATTCTCATACATTAAGTATCTTCAAATTCGTTATAGAACGTTACACATAAATACAATGCATTTACTGTTAATGACAAATTTATTTAAAAAGCTTTCCCACAGATTGTTAGTAAAACTATATGATCTGTCGCATCGTGTTCTTTAAAAAAATTCTTCATTTACGTTACTTAATTGTTACGATTCTGAATACCTACCCGTTGAGAGTGATGGGAACGTCTCCGATTTTCCACCAAGTCCCATATATATTATGGCGAGAATCCCAAAAAACAAAGCAAGTACTACTACCAAAACTACAGATACCATATTGTGATTGTTTCGTACATCTTCTCTGTTTGTGGTAGTTGATTTAAACATTCTGTTCACTGTTTCCCGGGGTCTGTCAAGGGATGACGTTATGTACCTGGAACTGAAGAAGATTCATTTACATATCAATACAATCTGAGCAAACATATTTAGATAACTATTAGCATTCAATGCAATTGACCCTTACCTCGGGTTGGACGACGGATACAAAGATCTCAAAGTAGAGAAATGTCCATTTGAGTCTTTTTCCTTTAAATCTGGTACATTCGAAGCAAAACGCGAAGTTGGACCTAAAAACGTAAATGTATTAAGCGATGGGTTCTCACGAAGTACATTGTACGATAATTATGCAAATGTGAAACTTACTCTTTAAACTGGACAAAGACGTGGATGGTAAGTTCATGGACGATCGCGAACTAAGTCTCCTGGTAAATTCTGAGAGGTATGGTGTTTCATAATTGGCTAAAATATCTCTCTTTGTGCTATCTTTTGTGTGAACATCTTCACTCGTTGATGGTATTGGAGAGATGTTCGAGTCAAAAAATTCATTATTTTTATCGATCACAGTGTGGATAGATCTCAATTTCGGCTCATACGGTTTCGAAATTTGTTCTTGAGTGGCAATGTTATGCTCATAAGTTCTAGACTCATGAGGTTTAGGGGCACTTGGCGTATATTTAGGCGGAGTATATATTTTGTTATATATATTTGATATTTCTTCAACGGCATCTGAATCAGAACCAGTTTCTAAGCCATCAGTTGTACTTGATGTCTTATTGGTCTTGGTAAACTTCTTATGAGTAGTTTTTGTTATCGTACGGTTCGTAAAAGAGGAAGAACTATTGTAGTCCGGTGCTATAGGATCCTTAAATTCAGAATCTGCAGTTTTATCCTTAACTGGATTTTTTGATATGCTTACATCAGATGATGGTGGAGGCATTGGATTGGCTAGTGTTTGCCTTCTATTGCTTGCAGTAACCTTTTTCTTTTTGTTAATTGTCGAACTTGTATCATCATCTGTGTCTTCGCTGCTGTATCTGATACACAAACATAATCAAATGAGATTTCAGTCTAACGACATATCGGCATAATCACAGCTTCAAATTGTGTTTAAGAAAAGAGAAGTGAAGTGAAATGAAGTCTCGAAGACGAGAGAAAATCTTTTAACTAAGATAAACAAACTGAAAGTGAGGAAGATGGGAATCTTTTGTGTTTCAATGATACTCAAATCCGATGCTACTAGAGTGGGTGAAACGAATAAAAGCAGAATTAAAGGTAAGATAAACATATACGAAACCAAAAGTACCTGGCAGCCAATGAATGTCGTGACCCTGTACCGCCTCGAGATTCAATGAGATTTTTCAACTTTTTCACAAGAATCTTCCTGGTGGTTTGTGTCACCGGGCCCACCGGGTACCCATACTCCATTAATTTTCTACGCAATTCCGCATCACTCAATGCGTCCACCGACATTTTGTTTACAGAAAAAAAAGTGCTCCTCTCAAAGAGAATCCGGTAAAAATGTTAGCCTCGTGCGTGAACCTCTTGCTAGTAAGTATATACCACACTGTGAAGCGTAGTTAGTCGGAATTTCGTTCGACGGCAGTCGCGCGATTGAAAATTCGCACCACCACTAAACCGCGCGCACGTGTCGCCCCTCAGAATGTCATAAATGTTTTAAGCGGTAACCGCGGCACAACTCAGAGAATAATCTTGGTTACAACTAAAAAATGGCGCAATTTTCTAACGGTCGCGAACGCGCGCATACTCGTTCGCAGTTTTTCACGCTACTCAACCCTGTCATCCATAGTCATAGAATAAACGTCGATCAAGGTGGTCGACAAGGTGGATTACGATATCCCGCTTTATCCTCTCGACAAATTTTTTACTCGACGACCTCGTTCAAAATTGATTTGAAGTCGAAGCTGTTCATTTGCCAGGTTTATCGTCTTCGTTGTTCCGAACGAGCGTTTGCGATGCTAACGATCGGAAAATTAAGTGACCGGAATTCGGTAAAATCCTCGGCGAGTTACACATCATTGATTCATGATTTTTGGAACGGTATTTTGGAATGTGCTTGAGCAATGTCAATGCTCATGCGCTAATTATAGAACGCACATGCAATCGCAAAATTACGCATACCCTTTATTATGAAAAAAAGAATACAATGCTATAAATAAGCAAAATTATTGTAAATTCTTTTTCTCATGCTATGACACGGTTAATATTAAACGCTAACAAGACGTTTGCGATTTGAAGCGATTCGACACTATATCTCATATAAATGATAAAGTATGAATGATCGTTATTTTGTTATTTAGATATTGTACAATTACTTTTAATNTTAAGTGACCGGAATTCGGTAAAATCCTCGGCGAGTTACACATCATTGATTCATGATTTTTGGAACGGTATTTTGGAATGTGCTTGAGCAATGTCAATGCTCATGCGCTAATTATAGAACGCACATGCAATCGCAAAATTACGCATACCCTTTATTATGAAAAAAAGAATACAATGCTATAAATAAGCAAAATTGTTGTAAATTCTTTTTCTCATGCTATGACTATGACACAGTTAATATTAAACGCTAACAAGACGTTTGCGATTTGAAGCGATTCGACACTATTTCATATAAATGATAAACTATGAATGATCGTTATTTTGTTATTTAGATATTGTACAATTACTTTTAATATCGTAACAAATACAGGCCATTTCTTATTAATACGTAATCCGGCAAATTCTCGACACGGCCAAGAGCTATAACAACTGGATGTTGATCATACACATATTTGCCACAAACTTCCCTTATTTTATCTGCAGTTATTTTCTAAAACGCGAAACTCTTATTTTTCTTTGATTGCATCAAACAAGACAAAAATGAATCGTTTTATAGAAAATGTACCTCGTACTCTGTAACTCTTTGCTCGACTGATTCGTAACATCCGTATCTGAAAACATTTTCAACAATGTCGAAAAAACGATTTGTCGAATTGTTGCACGCTATTAAATCGATCGCTATGCACTGATTAATGGCACGGGATACTTCTTTCTTGGTTATCGTTGTACACAATTTCATCCATATTTTATGCAGTTCAGCGACCATTTGCTACATAAACATTTTAGCAATAAAGAATTGTAGGAACGTAATATCTTTAGATCATGTAGCGAAATATACCTCGGCTTTCATTTTTTCACAAACGAAGTAACAGCCCCAGATACTGGTAGACTGTGCATAATTATGAAAAAAAGACTTGTACATTAAACACATGTCTGTATTGTAAGCAAAGTGTGCAATGTACGGTGCATTATGATTTGCTCCACCTAGAAAGAAACGAATAGCTTTATAGCGTCTTTTCTTCAAAATGGGATAAGACCATCCTATTTCCTTAAATGTTTCTCAATCAGTCATAGTATAGAATATATTAGCTTACTGTATGACATGTCCCAAGAACCGACGATTTGTTTAGCCACAGTGAAAGCAACGTGCTCTTCACGCTGTTTGTAACTTGGTCCTTCAACCCCTATTGCTACATATGCTAATTGATTATCGTCATCTCTTACTCGTAATTCAGCAGCTATTTATGGATATTTATATATGACAAACTTCGTATAGAATCAATAAGAACAATTAATTTCTAATTTCTTTTCACCTGAGAACCGATACTCAAGTGATTCTGTATTAGTTCGCATTCTGCTGGAAATACCGAACGACGACTTGTAATCGTCAACCGTACAATCAAAATATTTGCAAACGAGCTTTTGTAATTCGTTCAAGCAGATGGATCCAGTACTGATCATCGTAACGTAACACGTTTGAAATAAACGGCTTCGAAAGCCAGACAAGTTTTCCATGGAGAAATGTCTGGAAATTTATGATATTAATGAACAGATGCTGAGACAATTCTTGATCGGTCGTCGCACTTACTTTATTGTGTCAGTGTCAGGATATACGCTATTGCCAAGAGCAGTACCTTGATAGGCGATAGTTGGCAAATAATCCATCACGACTTTTTCTCTGTTTTCCTCCATTTCAGCAAGTTTGTTTAAAATGACGCATTTCTCTTGTGTCATATCTGTAGCACCTGAAATATCAAATTAATATTCCATCGAGGAGAATAGAGCATTTGAACAAATTATTTTTCCTGACTTACATATAGCTCCATTCAGTATTACATCCGCAAATAATTGTACGAGTTTATCTACTTTACAGGATTGTACAGTCCCATAAAAAACGAACATGTCTCTCATTCCAACAGCTGCAACTTTTCCTCCAATATCTTCTACAATGGTTTCCAATTGCTCTTGATTATGGGTTTTCGTTCTCTACGTTGAAATGTTCAATTAAAATCAAACAAGCAATTCACTGTTAGCTTTGATCATATACGTTCCTTCCTAAAGAAATCAAAGAAGTTTTACCCTAAAAAGTAAATGTTCCAAGAACAGAACGCTGCCGCGTTCTTCAGGCATTTCGTACATCGAACCAGCTGGAAGAAAACATCCTAAGGTGGTGTTGAAGGATTTTCTGCGTTCGCATACAAGACGGATACCATTGTTCATATAACATGATTCCGTTGTATTCTCTAAATTCGAATACGTATTTAAAACTTTAGACATTTTCCGAGAAATGGCAACGCGGTCTTGAAATGTTTCGTAACGCTTATTTGCAATAAAAACGAATCCCTTAAAAATTAATCGGATATATGTAGCACCGTCCTCAATGCTTTCCATATAAATGACTTAGAAGAAGTAATGCAACAACGTACTCTTTTCACACATTTATATACAACATTGTCTCGTATCTGGCATAAATATCTTGACACTGTTATCATTTTTACTTTAAATTATCCATGCAGAACATATATAATTCAAGTTATTCATATTGAGGATATATATAGAAATTATACTTTTGTAATAACAATTGAAGATGTAAACGCCTGTGCTTTTACTTCATTACATACATATATCTAGTGTATATATTACATTCAAGCGAGTATTCAAATTTTATATATTTACTAGTCAAACAAATCCATACGTCCTCGTAATAAAAACAGAATTTCGTGAATGTGATGAAATAGATATTTTATTACTTGCGTCGATATATCGTTAACAATATGAAAAACAAACGGAATGGTCTTCTACGATATAGAAATCATAACACCTGTTCATCAAGGGACGCGGTAGCGCCCTGATGGCAAGTTTGAGCCGCCAGGTGTATATTATACAGATATTTATGATTTCTTGATAGAAAGTCGAGAAATATCTTTTGCAAATAATTACCAATGTATAAATTTTTATGTTATCGTAAATGTCTTTAGGCAGTTCGTACATACGTACATAATAGAGCTGTTCAATCGAATATTCTTTTATGTTCGAATCACATAATTTACTTAAATAACTAATGTACAAATCGTTAAACCAATTGCCGTAATATAAATTCGCGATGATTAAACGAAATCGATTAATAAATTCTATATGTTGCTCCTATTCTGATCGTTATTAATAGTGGACATGATCGTTTCTCATCCCCCTTCGAATAATGTACTTAAAGTATTTCATATATACTGGCGCCTTCACTCGATAATGAAATCTCCTTATCATCAGCACAATATAGTCTATCCGATTTTACACTATAGATCACCAACGTAAGATTCAATGTTAGCAGACAATAAAAACTTATATGCAATATTGTAATGGAACGGCAACACATACTAATAAATATGCTGAACACACACGGAGGTAAAGTCTAAAATTAAGCTATATAAACTTCAAATATATACCATTTTATGTTCCGCATAATAGTTTATATTTATAGTTTAATGAAAGTAAAAATCTTGTTTATTCCTAATCCCTTTATTGCGGAAAATAGATCTTTTAAACCGTAAAAGTATTTGGAACGATTCTTTACTTCCTCAAATGCTTTTGCACGAAGTTACAAACCACGTATTACACATGCATGTCTCAAAGATACCAAAAATTCGATCTACTATTCCACAACTATGTCTCATCGAAAGAAGTAACTATCTTAACGCCCGGCCTTTGTGATTTGAAAGTATCAACACCTTGTTTCGTAACAGATGTACCACTCACGTCCAGATGTTCGAGACTCGATGCGTTTAAAGCCAAGTGTGTTAAACTTGAGTTTGTAACATGTGGGTAATTTCTGAAATAAGTCAAAGATTGTAAATGCGTTACTGTTGACTTACCATTCAAAGTTTTCTGAATATAAGATAGTACCTAACAACCAGCGTTTTTAAGTGTGGATTATTGAATGTTCTCTTATCATCTACGAGTATCACTCCGTCTGCCGCATTATCGATAATTTTACGATCGCATGTATCGCTGCCGAGAGCACAAATTGCTCTGTCCGTTATCAAACAGCGTCCGAACATATAATTTTCCCAAGGAAATCCGTTTTCAACCAAAAACTGAAAGAGAAATTAAATTTATATATGGAATTTTTTTACACAAGATCAGTGTATGTGCTTACTTGTGCGAGATGCCTATCTTCGTATACAGGAGGGTGACTAAAAGCTTCTCTTTGTAAAGGTCGTGGCTCCGGATCACCCGAGTCATTATTTCCTAAATTAGAAGGACATTCCAAATAGAGATGCGTTAAAGTTTTAGTTGAGCTAAAGCATCCAACTTCGCTATCACCGAGCGCAGTATCTCGCAAATCAAGTATCTGAAATGTATAATTCGGAAATGAATTGATCAATCTATACATCAAAGTAACAATGCAAGACTGCTTACTTCTAATGTTTTGAATCCGAATCGTGTGGCTAAGCTAGTATACGCGACGCATTCACCTAACCGATGACACGAGTTCAACCTTAATTCTCTCAGTTTTGGCATTTTACTAATGACCAACAATGAATGTGGAGTGAACCACTGGCAATTACTTAAAATTAAACACTGAAAAATAAAGATATAAAGTAAGATAAAGAAGAATCTAATATTAGAAATTTGCTAACTTTTAGAAAAGGAATTCTTACCGTTAAATTAGACATGTGAAAATTCATCTTGAAAAAGTAGGACTTATTATTTCGTAAATATCCCACTTGGCAACCTTCTAGCGAAAGTTTCTCAATTGTTTGTGGAAAATCTGTTATTTGAATCTGTAAGTAAACGTTACAAGCAGATGAAAAACCTTTCCAGTATCTCCCTTCAAAAACAATCATAACAATAAAATATTTGGCTTCACCTTATCTCCATTAATGCTGTATTCCTCAATGATTAGTTCTTTAAGTTGAGTGCATCTGGTCCTAATCGAGTTAAAAAACACAGGACTAAGATCTATCATATCAGCTCCACAATACAAATCACCACGTATAGCAAGACTCGTTGTCATTGAATGAAGAAATTTGAAGTATTCCTTCAATTCGCTCAATAGTATAGGTCTATCTCGAAAATCTACTTTTCTCCATAAAGTTCTGTCTTGTGCTACTTGGCCAAATCTTTGACAACATCTGATAAGGAATAATCAGAAAATTATTTAATGATAAACTTTTGTAAGACCAAAGTAATTTATACGCAGAAACTTACAAACTTATTGACATAAGATCTGTAGGACTCGAATATTGAAATATATTCAACAAGACATCATCTGATAATTCTAATATATTTGGATGTGTTATATTATCTTCTTTTTCATCCCTAGATTTCATGCGCTTCATGTCTTCCTCACTGCTCGAAGCCTTGGGAGACAAAGATCTGCTGCGTTTAATTTTCATTTTTTTTTTACACCTGCGTAAAAACAAATATATAGAGTCATAAATTTAAATTTTACCACATTTACATTTAAAGTACCAATTTATATGGCATTTATTATTAATTTAAGATAAATCTTTGATTCATCCTATGAGCACAAAGAAATTTACATTTTTGCATGATCATTGTTTAACTATTATTATTGAAACTACGTATACGTTTTATTGAAAATTATTTATAAATATGTAGAAGTATAAATGTACATATAACAAATTAAATGATTAGATGTTAGATGCACTTGTTCTTCCAATGATTTTAACTCTCCCTGCATCATTCTTTGACAGTATCCAAAAACTAAAGTTAGTCGCAGTGTTTTCAAATTGAAACTGACAGAAAAACACAAAGAAAGTTTTGTTCACAAAACAGTCTAATTCTGACTGCTGAATAAGCTGAGTTTCTTTGGCTGAATCCCAGAAATAGTGATAAAATTTCTGCCAACCATATGCCACTATGATCAATGATCCTACATTATTTTTTGTGCACTTCATAAAATAACGTTTGAATTATTAATATATTAAAAAGCCAATTTGATTACATAAAAATAATGATTTCCTGAAAATTCTGTTTTACAATTTATCGTTTTATTATTTTTTTTGCAAATCTGTGAAACTGTTAAATCATACGATAAACGTACAATATGAAAAACGTTAATTCTATTTTAAAAACAACATTTTTAAAAAAGTCATAACAAGCGATTGATGTTTAACAAAATGCACAAATTGATTCATTAATGTCATAATGAAACACTAAATATATTACATGCTTTTATTTCGATACTTTTGTTAATACAAATGAATCGCTTTTTCTGAATAACAAAGCGCAAATGTTGTTGTACTATTATCAAATATCAACAAGTAATAACATAACCTTATGATCTACTGTTCGATATACTGTCACTCCAGTGTTTACACTTACTTGATTTTTATTTTATTATCCCAAGAAAATACTATTATAGTTGAAAATATATGGCCTCAAAAATGAATTGCCTTAAATAATCCGTCCAATCAATCGAATTCATTGAGAAAACAAACTACAAAACGACGAACGTGTACACTTCTGACCAAACGGACCAAACTAAAGCTTACAAACTCGACTTTAGCTTCCTACGATCCGATCAGGTCGTTCTCGGTTCTACTACACAGAATAAATTTGAAACCGTTTGCAGTTCAACGATATATGAATGAAATTGAAGTATTACATTAAATCTCTTTTTATTTTACGTATTCTTCAACATCGTTTAATAATATTTTTTCTTGTTTTCGCGTTCTCTTTATTTTAATTTTGTTCGTAATATGTACCGCTGTTCTCATATCAATAACAAAAAACTATGTACAATTAATTATGAACATGAAGGTTTTACTTGATAAATAATCCTTTTTGCTTATTTTAATTTCATGTACTTTTGATTTAAAATAAATCTTCGAATCGAAATTATGTGCACAGCATTCTTCCGACTTAATTTATTTGTAATTAAATGGGAAATAGTTATAAATCACACATCACAATCAGTTTGTATTATATTATAATATATTTAAATATAGTATTAGTTGGAAAATATTATATACAATTTAAAATAGAAAAATTAACAATATAAACTTCAAAAATAATTATATCTAAACCGAAAAAGAAAAATGTCATTTTGTTGGACTATTTTAATACAGCAGGGGGCTACTTAAATAAATCTTCGCGATTCTCATAATTAGGCACAAAGTACACATATGTATGCAATGAACAAAAGCACTGTATCTTTGGATTTATAATATTTACTTTACGCTTCAGTATGAATAGAGGTACTTCCCGCTTTGCCGAGAATACAATTTCCTTAGGAACAGTGCACTAACAGTTTTCCGTCTTATTCACTGGACCATGTTATATACAATGTAATATTACTATAAATCTATATGCATTTCAAATGTACACCTAGTACTAGGTGATATAGAAACACAGTCTTAAATTCATTACTTTTGTTTCGATATATTATATACAAAACTTTATGTGGTAAAATAAAATCTGGCTACATAATTAAAATAAATCTTTTGTACTGTAGAAAGAGTTCATTTACATTTTAAGTCGTTTATTTATGCCCTCCTTATCTCATTCAGTTTATAACTCACGTTCACAAAAGATCAAGGCTTAATATCTGTGTATCAGTAAATAAAGAAACTATTTTTAATACATAATTTTAAAATGTTCCATGTAATCAATAAATGGTTCAGTAATGTGAAACAACAAAAACTGCTCTTAGAAGATTTCAAAATATTTGTTTGATACACAGAACATTTTAATTAAGGAGGACAGTGGTCTAAAAGAACATAATTTCACCGCTGCATACGTAATTACAGATTTTGTGTTTGGACAAAATTTCATTTTTACTCGGATAAACAATTTCATGCAAAAACACGCTCTAACAAATATGTTGTGCGACCATAAATTTCATTACTATCCGTTTCAACATNGTAATTAAAATAAATCTTTTGTACTGTAGAAAGAGTTCATTTACATTTTAAGTCGTTTATTTATGCCCTCCTAATCTCATTCAGTTTATAACTCACGTTCACAAAAGATCAAGGCTTAATATCTGTGTATCAGTAAATAAAAAAAACTATTTTTAATACATAATTTTAAAATGTTCCATGTAATCAATAAATGGTTCAGTAATGTGAAACAACAAAAACTGCTCTTAGAAGATTTCAAAATATTTGTTTGATACACAGAACATTTTAATTAAGGAGGACAGTGGTCTAAAAGAACATAATTTCACCGCTGCATATGTAATTACAGATTTTGTGTTTGGACAAAATTTCATTTTTACTCGGATAAACAATTTCATGCAAAAACACGCTCTAACAAATATGTTGTGCGACCATAAATTTCATTACTATCCGTTTCAACATAAAACGCAGTGGAAAAACCGATGTATACTAGTTTCTAAAACTAATATACATTAGCTTTTTTACTACATTGCACATAACATAAACATTTTTTCGTAGTATAACTTTTATTGTGTAAAAATATAAAATTTTATGAATATCATGTATAAAACGTTGATGACACCTAACAGAGACCTTTTGAAGGTATAGCTATTAGCTGCCCCCTGTTTTCGATCCTTCTGCTTTTAATGGAAAAAGAAAAACATAAATTAATTGATAGCAGATGTTACTTATATACAAAGTACGGATGCGAGATAGAACTAAACGTGGCTTATGAAACATAAATTCTCTCGATGTTGGTCGATATCCCATTGAGAAATTTAGACAATCAAACAAAAAATAATTTCCTGCACGCTTATTTCAAGAATTTAATGTATGGCACGCTCACATTTGTTAAAAAACAACGATTTTACGGTCGTTGCATATAATTTACTATGTAGTAGTACACTTAAACCGAAATCTTAGTTACCTATATTTACGTAGCTAATCAGATTTATATCTGACATTGCCTTAAAATTATTTTTCTGTTACATATGTACCCAATTTATACATAACATATATATTTCTTTGGTCTTAGAGATTTTGTTTCGTAAATATTCTAAGTTACATACAAACAATATAGTCCTAAAATACTTTGTGAAAAAGGTCATAGATTGTTGCAATCACTGGTTAAAAATCACCGGGAAAAATGATACCATTGGCCTTGACAATTATATGTCTAACATACATCGCTATAAACATATTGCACAAAACAAAAATATAAATCATAATGTTTTCGTAAAAGTAATAAGAAAAATTAATTTAGAACGCAACAACTATCGACGAAATATATAACAAACATATGTTGACGAAATAAAAACACATTACTATTTTTAGCATGCTTTCCTAATGCTATTAAGTAACTAAAGTAATATATAATCTTTCATATATAATATTCTGAATCGCATAAGCGAACTTCATTCTTCCCTTTTTGCTTCAAGTCAATAGACTTTGAAAATACGTACCTAATCAGGTATTGGAACAACCTCATGACTATCTAGATAGATACGTTTGAATCGTGTGGCCGTGTGACACACAATTTCTCTGAACGTTAAATAACAGTGCGCATTCGTACAAAACGTAGCATGCATTTAATATATGTAATACTATACCGACAAATATATGTACAACATACTCCAAGTCAAGCTCATAAGCCACTAAAGATTTGACGTTTGCGATTGACCGATTGATGACAGTTTAAAGGATCAATTGTTTAAGTCCCTTGAAAATAATATTTAAGTCTGTTTCTCGTTTTATTAAAGTACAAAAGTCTCTCTCGGGGCAACAGTGATCTCGATATAAGAAAATATTTTAGCGCATCGTAAAATATCTCATGCTCACATAACAACAATCTTGTGATTGTTACCGTTTGGCAAGAGAACATAATAGACACGCTTTCCCTTTTCTCATTGAAACTCTTGTACATTATTATGATATTGGTTGTTAAACGAACTGTTTGCTGGTTCATTCCTTTCTATAACACTCTGCATTTCAGCCGTCGGTTCATTATTAGACTGTCCATTGTTACTGTTTAGATTCTCAGAATTGGCAACGTTATTAATCACTATGTTTACATTGTTTGTAGTGTTCGATTGTTGTGTTTGTTGCTGTTGTGCTTGTTGTTGTTGCTGCTGCGGCACATGATCATTCACAGTATTCTCTGAAGTATTGTTACTGTTCCTGGATCTATGTTTAAGTTTGTGACTTGTGAGATATTGTTTTATAGGGAATGCCTTGAGACACAAATTACATTTGTATGGTAAAGGATCTGGATAATTTACATCGTTTCCAATTTCTGCCGTGTGGGTCGTCAGATGAATTAGGTAATAATGTTTTACTACGAATGATCTCCCACAAGTTTCACAAATGTAAGGACCCGCTAAGCCGTGTGTTTTACGATGTTTATGTAGATTGTCTTTCCGTGAAAAGCTTTTGCCGCACATATCGCACTCGTGCGTCTTCTCACCTGTATGAGATACAGAGTGTCTAACCAAATGTTCCTTACGACTGAATGCCTTTTGGCACGTTGTACATACAAACGGTCGTTCACCAGTATGTAATTTTTTATGCTGATGAAGATGTTCTCTTCGTTTGAACGGCTTACCACAAACTTCACAACTGAATGAACTGCTATTAATTTGTGTCTCTTCTTTGGTATTACTGCTATCAGAAGTTTCACTCAAAGTACTTTGAATGGAACAAGCATGATTATTCAGCTGATTTATAGAGGCAAACAGTTTGCCACACTCTTTGCAGGTAGTACGATTCTGAGTTTGCGATACAACTTGAGGATTCACAGTAATCAAAGACGGTGGTTCAGGTGCCGGTTTAATTCTTAGAAATTCGGACATCTGTCCCATCGAATTACGCGGCATTGAATCTTCTGACTTAAAATCCTTAAAGTCTTTCGAATCTTCTGGAATTGTTTGCGCGACCAGCGGAGCTTCTTTAAATCCTAGATTTATAAACATCTCCGACGGGGCTTGTACAGATGCAAAGCTTTGCGTTCCGTTTTCAGTCTTTAGGTTTTCAGACTGTGTCTTCTGAATAATTTGCTGACCACTATCCTTGCTATCGGGATCTGACTTTAAAATTGTATTATTATTTTGATGTACCACTTGTGGTTGTGATTCCTGTTTGACAGGAAACTCTTGTGGCGCACTGATCTGGACTTGTTTTTCAATTTGTTGTCCTTGTAACTGCTGCGTCATCTGCGATTGATTTTGTTGTTGACCGACTTGTGTTTGATTCTGTGGCTGAGGAATTTGTTGCAGGATCTGTCTTTGCGGTTGGATTTGCTGATTTATTTGACCATGGTTCTGAATTTGATTTTGCACTTGAATTTGCAAGCTCGGATTTTGTTGTTCATTAATTTGATTTTGTGCTTCGTTTGGTTGTTGGGCAGATATATGCAACGGCTGATAAATATAGTGTGCTCCAGTTGTTGCTTCTACAACAGCCGCCGCCATACTTCCCGGTATCTAAAATAGAAACAGAAAAATTCTTTAATTTCTAATGAATTCTATATTCTTTTGGTAAATTTGAAATAAATACATTGGCCAGGAAATTACTGTAATTCTTTTTAAACAAACCTGCATTGCACATTTGTATTGCTGGACTCTTGCTTGAACTCCACTTATAATTTGGATATTAGAAGCATTTATATTACTAACCACGACAGGTTGTTCATGCTGCATTTGNGTTCTAATGAATTCTATATTCTTTTGGTAAATTTGAAATAAATACATTGCCCAGGAAATTACTGTAAATCTTTTTAAACAAACCTGCATTGCACATTTGTATTGCTGGACTCTTGCTTGAACTCCACTTATAATTTGGATGTTAGAAGCATTTATATTACTAACCACGACAGGTTGTTCATGCTGCATTTGTTGCTCATCGTTCATTATCTGAGTTTCAGCTGGAGGCGAGACTTTGTCTATTGACTTTAACACTTCATTATTAGGTGTTAACGATCTATCTGCCCTGTCTTTTTCAGGACTCTTTACATAAACTTTTCCTTCCTTCAGGATATCTTCAGAAAATCGTAAGGAAGTAAAATATGATTCTAACATACCCTCAGCACTTACAACTGTTTCTCTGAATTCAAAGAAATTTTCCAATTTCTTCACACACTCGTGGCAAACAATTTTTGGTAATGAATCTTCCTCCAAAACCTTGAAGCATCAGTTCATTCTTAAATATCGTTCGCAATCGTATACTAATTAAGTGTAAATGATGGCAATGATAGTAGGTATTTACGAAGGTGTAATTCTGATTCCTATGTGTCAAAACCTATTGAAAATCAGAATCACAGACGTAGACTCACCTGTATGGGTAAACAAGCCTGGATCTTCGTTTGCAGTTGAAGTCTACGACCTTCTTCCTGAAAGATGTTCATTTTGGTTCCTTCACTGCTGGTACACAATCTGCACAGTTCGTAATAATTCACTCTTTGATATCCGGACATTGTTTTCCCGCGGAAAACTCAATTGCGCGACCTTAGAAAAAATCGCGATCAATCCTGTTCCCGTATCAATGTACGCGTGACAACGATCACTGGCGCGTTATCATCGTTAACGATGTTGTTTCATGTACAAAACACGATTCCGCTGCTTGATATCGCATTTCGGGAACTACGTGAATTGCAACCGTGGCCATTTGCAGTTTGTGTGTGATTATAGCGACAACGAAAGGGTAACGAAACGCGCTAAAAATTCAAAACCCCTTTTCAATCTGCATATAAATATACGCGAGTGTCAAATAATAAATGGAAGAACGTGCTATTATAAAGTCGTTACATATTATTTTTACATTACTGCCGCTCGTAAGAAAACTAATTGCGTTACAATTATATACGAATGAGTCCCTTGTATGTTGTATCTATTTCCTATAATAAGCAATAAAATAGAACTTATGTATACAATTATATATATAATGCAATACTATAACAATTACAATTTTTATTATATTGGGATTGAGAAACCACAAACGTTTAAACTTAAATTATATAATAATAATTTAAAACGATAATACGATATGACAGATAAACGCGATGATTTAACGCGTTATATTAAATACTAAAGGAAAAAGATTCTACGAGGCATTTATATCTATAAATTTCTTTTTGTTATTAAAGGCACGAAGCTGAGAAATTATGAATTCCAGTTATATATCCGCAACGATGCTCGAACTGCAGGCTTTGCGGTGGTCCAATCTGATTTAAAATGTATCGAATGAGGAAACGTGGAACATTGAACCGGATAGATGAAAATGTCATCACGAACTGGTGGAGTTTCCTATGGAGGATAGTGTCGGGGATAGATTCGGTGGGTGGTGATTGACCATTTATAATTCCACGGTCACTTCGAGTACGGTGCACGGCGTTCGAATTAAAAAGTGAAAATGTTTAAGGATGGGGCACGTCGATGGTAAATTATGAGACAGATTTATCGATTGGACGATAGCGTGGTAAGAAATATCACGGTGCGATAGTCAGAGGTTCCTAACCTTGTTAAAAATGAAGTCAGGCACCATGAGCAGGCACAGAGGCTCGATACTTTTGAAACCGGAAGAAAACGAGCAAGTCTTCCAATTGATAGGAAATCGGTGCCAGGTGAGAATCGCGCTAAGAACAATTTTTCTTCATTGGCATCGCGAGTGTTATTTTAATACAGCGATTTTGACCTAAATTTTCCTATTCGACAAATATAGATAAATTCGTGCAGTCAAATTTCATTTTCACGTTATCTTCGGACATTTTATGCGATCATCGCTCTTATGATTGAACGTTGAATCATATTCATCTATTACCTACCTCACATTCAGGCAAAATATTTGTTAAGTGTATATATAACACCGACATGTTTCCTGTATTTATTTATTGAGTGCATAGAACAATTTTTAATGTTGAAAATGTCTTATAATTTGTCTCCGTAGAAACATCTTTAAATGTATTAATCAAATTTATTTCACTTTGTCTTGAAGCCTCTGGATAGTACACTCAAAAGAATCTATGTTTAGAAGCACATATTCAAGTGACAATCAAGTGACAATCAAGTGACATCAGAGGATTTATAATTATGCAGAAATTTTCCACTCTGTATTTTTTTACACTTGATCAATCAGCAATCTTCATACATTTTTAAATTTCATTTGTACATATTTCATTATTTATTTGTATAATTAGTATATTAGAAAAAATGATGTTTCTTATAGTGCTTAGCAGCTGGAGTTATTCAATTGTATTTGACTGAATCACCTTCACATAAAGAATGGATAAAGAAAACTACAGGTATTATAACATTGATAAGGGATAATTCTAGACGTAGTTTTTTCCTTCGTTTATATTGCTTACAAAGAAAAGCAATGTTGTGGGAGCATGAAGTTTATAATGATATGGACTATAAAGCACCAAGGACATACTTCCATACATTTGAAGCGGAAGATTGTATGGCTGCTTTTAATTTTGCAAATGAAACAGATGCTATGACATTAAGGTAAGCTTGTTTTGGTATTAAAATATTAATTGATATATTTCGTATTTTATTGAGAAGCTTAATTTTTAATATTTGCTTATTTTTAGAAATATTCTTCTTGGTAAGCTGAACGACAAACGTATAAGAAGACAGCAGAGACGGTCTAAAATAGAAGGAGAAACTCAGCATAGTGCAACAATGCCATGGAGAAATCAAAGCAATACATCCTCTGCTGCATTTAACACTGGGTCAACTTCTAATTTATTAAATGGAACTCCAAATACACTTGGCGTTAACAGGAGCGCTTCTAGTAGTTCTATGCACAAAACGAAAAAGAAGAAGCGTGAGAAAACTAAGAAGAAATTGACGAAAGATGATATTGGTCCTCCATCTAACTTTAGGTTGAAACCTCACCATCGAGTCGTTGAATCCTCAGTATACTTGATGGATGTTCCTAATAATTTGAAAATTTTTTTAGACATCTTTCGCACATGGGATGGAACGCTAATACCAAGGAATTGGACCTAGAGAAAGTCGATCCACACTTGAAACTTTTCCTTGATAAAGCCGGTGTATCAGAGGATCAATTTCGAAAACCAGATATGCGTGATTTTATCTATGATTTCATCGATAAAAATGGTGGAATGAATGCCATTAGAGAAGACATTTCCTCGACTGCTTCAGAGAGTAATGTACAGCAGTCGCAGCAGCAGCAACAACAACTTCCCTTAGCACCTCAAAGACAGGAATATCCTCCTCCAGTTCCTGCACGAACTATACCTGTTTGTATACCTTTTAGATTACTGTATACTCTCCACTATTACAAGATTCTATAAAATAACGATGTAATATCTTTATAGCATCAGACTCGAAGTGCCCCGCCGTTACCTCCAAGTCGATTCAACGCACCGTCAACGCCGCCGAGCGCACCTCCCAGTGCGCCGCCTGTTCATAGAACATTGCCAAGTCGGCCGCCGCCACCCTCCGTAACTTCCGCTCCGTCACTGCCGCCGCCTCCACCTCCGCCACTTCCTCCACCACCGCCGCCAGGGCCGGCTCCAGTACCACGTTCCAGAAGCGATTCGATCACAGCTGTTCCACCTCCACCGCCATTGCCTAATCTGCAGAATACCAATGACGGAACGGTCAACATGAGTGCAACCAACAATAATAACACTAGTACCAACAATAATAATGAAGAGCTCGCCGATCTGAGGTCGACATTGATGAATAGCATAAGGAGCGGCACTACGCTCAGAGTTAGTCTCAGAATACCATATTCTGTAACAGGAAAACGTATATTATATTTATTACACATGGTATTTTTACATTACAGAAGGTCGATAGGTCTGAGATAAAAAAAGAGACTCCTCAACCCACGGGCTCGAGAAACGCTTTGTTGGAACAGATTCGTCAAGGAATTGAATTGAGGCCCGTTTCGAATGAGGTAAAGAGTAAAACGCCACCAGTATTTCAAGGAGGATTGGCTAGTGCTTTGTCGAGAGCTCTTGCTGAGCGATCAAGTGCAATCCATAGTGAAAGTGATGATTCGACTAGTGAAACCAGTGAAGATGATGAATGGGAAGATTAATTCAGGTTCGTTAGGAACGATCGATCGGTGTATGCACAAACAGTTTAAACAATAGTTTCTTCATGAATCTATGATTGTTTCAGGTAAAGTATACAACTCCAAGAATAAAATAATATATCACTGTGATAAATCTGCTATCAGTAAACACATAAACAGATTAGTTACTATAAATGTATAATGTAACGATTTTGAATTTGATATCCAAAGAAGAATGAAAAAACATATGTAAATGTTCCGGAAAGGGCGATCACTTGAATGTGTTATCGGAAAGTAAGGCACAACTACATGGATAGGGCAGGTAAGGGCAGAATAAAGTCCTAGTATCATTTGGAAGAAATTGTTACATACAGTTGTCTAAAAGAGAAGAAAGAAAAGTATATAAATATATATGTATAAAACGAATACGATGTTATATAGCACAACAGGTATATAAAAATTGATCTTTCGTTCTCAAATATCTATTTGTTTAACTGAGAATCCAATATTTGTCGAATAAAGCAAATACTATAGACAATTATGCCTATTCACGCTGTTTCAATGAAATATTGTAAGGAACGTAATAATAAATGAATGGAGTTGAATAAGAAGTAGCTGAACTATATAATGCAGTTAATAATATTTCAAATTCTATGTAAGTTCACGCTATTACTTTACGATTTATCCGACTTCCTTGATGAAACTTTAGCCCTAGTTTGCCCTGCCCAATTCGTGTGGCTCCAAGTACGCGTAATCTTAAGTTAGCGACAATGTTACTACAGGATGCACTCTTATAGTGAAACAGAACGTAAAATACATAGATTTCCAAGTTAATTGGGATAGATCTATCGATTCGAGTAGACGAAAAATAAAAGTATTAAAGACATCACTTTTTCTCAAGTTTAATACTCCGTGAGATTGCAATAATTTTCATAACGGATCATACACGAAAAACACATCGAAATTATATTCCTTTGTAGATACTGTAATATCTCACACACAGATCGGTGTATTTATGTGTAAGTTTTATTGTACAGACCGACTTGCGAAACTTTGATTTATTTTACATAGTGCTATACAATTAATCGTGTCATCGAGCATGTTAAGGTCGACTTATATTTCCGACGTTTTAGAAATGAGATCCTTGTCTAAATCTATTGATGTATTAAACGTTCTACGAAGAAGAATCATGTCTCATCGATTCTTTCGTTGACTGGTTTGGAAACTCGTCCCAGGTGTATCGAAATTACGGCCTTGTATCTAGTCGGCTACGATGCTAAAGCAGGCGCCTGAACTGATATGAATTGTGACACCCGGACGAGTTCCCCAAATTGTTTAGACAATTTTTTTAATGGAAAGTCGATCATTTTTTAAGATATTTTATTATTATCCTTCTACGTTTTTTTTTTTCTCTTCATTTATTGTGTCAGTCGTAATATTCGTCGGCCTCCGTTCTAAGACGAAGTTGCGAGAATGATATTTGCGGAGATCGCAAGTGAATTAAATGAATTTTTGATGAGATAATCTTAGCATCGTTGGACAATATTATTGCATAATTTGTTCATTCGATCAAACAAAAGAAGCGACGCATCAAACGATTCTTAGATATATCCTATTAAAAGATAGAAGACATATTACGCGATTAACGACGTAGTATGAATTGTACATTTTCACGTGTGTGATATAGTATCTAGCCCGCGAAAGTGAGGCGAAAACCATAAGAGAGCGAAAGAGATTATCCTTTTTGGAAAATTGTACGAGGCACAATATACATATAGAGTTTTACGCCACTATGGAGAAATCCTAGTCACACCAGAAACAAGAGAAAAAAAGAATACGTTAATTATTAGTTATTGTATTTTATTATATTCTATGCAATATTGTGCAACGCAAAAAAATGTATTCGATTGCTAGATGGGGATAAAGAACTGGCAGAACCGCAGAATTTTCGTGTCGACTAGTGTCGGACTATTGAGACACTATACTAGAGCGTAATCAAGAGGAGAGGGAGAGAAATAATTACGTTAACTAGAATAGAGAGAAATTAGCGCGAGGCGTTGAAAATAAAGAAGAGAAAGACTTGTTACGAGTAATGAACTAAGAAGATTGTGTGCGGAATGAGAGGATTATCGAAATTCTACTTAGAATTGCATTATACAGAAATACTGTTGCATTTAAGAAAGAGAACGAGAGAGAAAGAGAACTATTAATTGGACATTGGGTATTTTTATCCAATTTCCAGAGGTGAATTGTTCTTGTATCGAATGTATATATAACAGTACATGTTACAAATCGTGCTCGATTTGTATTGTGTCTACCAAATATCAAAAAAAAAAACTAGAAAAAGAATATAAAATAATTAATTATAATTCACTTTTTAACACGCAACTACTTCCTTTAACCGTATTATTTTTTAAATTTAGATTTTAGCTAGACTCGCGTTGTATAAAGCGCAAATTTTATTAACCAACGCGGAACGAGTGTGTGTTTCTTCTTTGTTACTACGAGAGAGCAGTAAGAGTACTACACTTCTGCGCGAGACGATAGGATTCGTAGTTGTAGGAGAAACTTATATCTGTTATATGTAAATAATTTTAAAAGAAACGTTGAATAATACGTTAAAATAATGTTTATAACTATTTATTTAACAGTCAGCTTTTATACGTAATGGAAATTAGATTAAGTAGATCGGATATGTATATCGGTCTAACTGAATATTTTTGCTATGAGTATGATGAGACAAATAAAATATATACACAAGCGTGAAATATGCGTCTGCAAGGAAAAAAAAGACGGAAGTATAAGCATTTTAAATTTCGAGCTTGTAACGACAAATACCTGGTTGTCTTCTTCGTGGAATTCAACTTTTGTAAGTGTATTAAAAATCGTACGAGGGGAAACATATCATAGTTCCAGAATTATTA